>PVLA01011367.1:0-53771 GCA_004027455.1 Hydrochoerus hydrochaeris
TAGCTAACTTTTCCATGAAATTTAATTGATTACATTTGGCCCATTTTCCTTTGATATTAACTATTCTTTGCCCATGCTTATCATAAATCCCTGTGTAAGGCAGAGGGGGGTCAGGCACTTGAGGTAAAAGGTTTTTTGGGAGCTTTAGTTTGTAATTTCTGATAGAGAAACTTCCCTGGATCAAGGGCAGTTGTCTCACAGGAATTTTGTAAATCTTCCTCCATGAGCTCTCTCATTTGAAGCTTTTGTATAAACTCTCTCATACTACTCACAGAAGGTAAAATTTCACGATTAGCTTTCACAAAGGGGATATCTAGAGGGTCTCTAGTAACTCCTCTGGAGTTTCTATTTTCGATTTCATATTGAGTATTACATGGAAATATATATATGGGAATTAAACAAATCACAATTATCAGTACAAAACATCCCGAGATCTCCGCACCCCATTCCCACATGCGGCGTCCTTTTCCTGGAGAAGCAATTCCTTGAAGCGCTCTCCTCCACCCATGGACCTTGTCACAAGGCTTGGATGGACTAGGACGCAGCATGGATGGAAAAAGGGCGCCGCATTCCACTAAATTAAAACGACCACAAAAGGTAAATGTTTTGAACCAGCAGGACACTGAGGCAGCCAGGACAGCGCAACTAAAGACACTAGAGGATGCCTGAGTGGCTCTGGAAAGCAGCAAACAACAGGCTAGGTGTGTCGGAAATGAGTAGAAGTATTTTGAGGGAGAGCAGTTCAAGGCAGTATGTCTTTTACCATACTATGTTTTAAAATTTTTAAATAGCCACTGTAATTTTTTATCACAGCTCATGCAGTGCTTACCATAATGATGATGAAGAAGGTGAGGAATCTGCAGGAAAGACCCTAGAGACACAGTCGGAAGACAGAGATGGTGGAGTTTGCTTTGCTTACTCAGCAAGACTGTGAAAAGTAAATGAGCACTAGAAGCTATAGCATCGTCATTTGCCTGGCTGTTTTTAAATTGTGCCCTAATTAAGTATCCTAAACTTAGTTTAAAGTTTAACAGAGACTATAGAAATGCATTTTTCTTTTTTTTTCTTTCAGAAATCCACTTTATCTAATTAATCAAGTGACCTGAGGATGTAGTTCTCAGTGTTCCTTTCTCAGTGTGGGCTGCAGAAGCCACTATTTCCTTAAAACTTTCGTGTTTTTTAATAGCTATATATTACATATTTATAGTAACTTAGAAAATTTCTTCTGCTTATGTAGAAAAGAAAATGCATCGCAATAGTTCTGTCAGGAAATTTTTGGATCTCTTTGTGCCATCTTCTGATACTCTAAAGTCTGTCTGTGATACTCTTTTCCATTAACATTAATGACTGTGAATCAGAGTCTCAGTATTTTGCTGTAAACTGTGCTGTCCTAAGTTTAATTGTCCTGGTTAGTATCTGATCCAGTGCATTATAAGTGACCTCAGTGAATTTCAGATTTCTTTTAAATGTTATGGAATGAATGGTTAAAGTAACTCTATTGTGTTTTGTGGCTATTGTTTCATTTGCTTTGGTTGCAGGATATTTTTGTAACTTCCTGGAGAATATAATATTTAATGTTTAATAAATAGTATAAATCCTTGGCATTTTCTAGGTACTCACTCGGAGCGTTTTGAAGGTCTTGTTAGTAGGGAGTCTAATCAGAAGTCCCCCATTGCCAATTCAGTTGTTTCAAGTATTTGTTCAAAATTTATCTTTCCGTGACCCTTAAAAAAGGCTCACTGTGTATAAAGAAAAGTATTCTCAGTTTGTTGCATGCATTATGGAAAAAGTTAAATCACAGTCATAAGTCAACTTCTCATGAAGAAGCTATAGCTAAAAGATACTGTTTTAGGAATTTTATACCTTTTGAAAGGATTTTGCCCTAGAATAAATTACTGTACGGTCATGGCGGTGGTCTAACAGTCATGGCGGTGGTCTAAGGTGGCAGAAGACCAAAGCAGGAGCGCCTACCACTTCCTGCTTCTTCCTCAGCCCTAATTGCAACTCCCCTTCCTGTTTGCCTGTGCAGAGGGTTCCAATCAGCTCCTGGCATGTCATCTATGCCCGCCCTAAGCACCGCCCCCGGTCAGAGGTTATATGCACATCCCATGCCCCACTGTCTGGTCAGAGATGCCAGGCTTCTGTAGCCATGGAGTTCTCTCCATGTCCTCGTAATAAAAGCTGCTTTTATATTATATTTTTTCTTTTATTGTACTGAAAACCTAACACCTTTACTCTATGGCTGAAGAAAGAGAAAAACATTTGTATTCTCACAACTCTGGTTTGAAAGTAGATTTAAAATAAATATTCCTATGCATCCATAACTAGCTTAAAAGAAACTGTAATAGTTAAGAAGCAAGTATGTGTACATGAAATATTCATGACTGTTCATTAAAAAAGAAAGTTATTGTAGTGTAAATCCAGAAGGGAAAGAAATTATAATTTATTTCCCACACAACCCTCTGGGTACTTTTCTTACTGTTTTGTGTACTTTTATTTGTCCTCTAATATTTTAGTATTCTTGAAACCCAAATCTTGTTAGTCAACATTTTGAACTCTTTTTTTTTTTTGGAACCAGGGATCAAACTCACGCCCTTACACTGGCCATGCAGGCACTTGTGCCACTGAGTTAAACCTCTGGCCCTGAACTCATAATGTTTGACACTTAAATTTGTAATGATGATGATTTTGAATCCTTAACTAGACTTCATTTTACAATGTGAGCAGAATTTGAGACATAAATACATACTGAATTTTCTTAGGAAATTTAAGGATAAATATAAAATTCCTTCTAATTCGCTCCCTAGAGAGGCAGTGCCTTACTAAATGTAAAGTGGAAACATCCTGGAAATACACTCCACTAACATACTAAAGGAAAGAAGGCATGATAGCTCAGTAGAATCAGGTAAAATGTGTGCTGATATTCAAAATCCATTTGTTATTTGCATAATAATAAAAAGCATCTGAACTAGAGGGAGCCTCCTTAACCTGAACAAAGGAATCTAAAAGATAACTATAGCAAACACCATGCTAAATGTTACAGTCACCAGCTTTCCCTGTGAGAACAGGGGCGGGTAAAGATGACTGCAGTCCTGTCTTCAGCGGCTATTCAGCGTGGAACCCGAGGCCATAGATAAAAGTTAATTAAGGCAAAATGAAATTTTAAAAGTTACTTTGTACAATAGCGCTTTAAAAAGTATCAAGTAAAAGTAAATCTAGCAAAAAATAAAGAATTCTAAATAGAAAATATGAAATGTTATTAAGAGAAATAGACTCAAAGAAATGGGGGATATACATGGGGTCAGTTACACAATCTATAGAGAATTCATGTTTGCATGTTGCTCCGGACCCTGTAATTAGATCTGGGTGACCAGAACCCACACAGTGATTATACACTAGGCAACAGCTTACATAATAGCTCGCTAATTCTGTAGCTACCATGGTAGCTTTTTTCTGGTCATTACTTTATAATGAGCTGATTAGAGTCTTTCTCTTACCAGACTGTAACCATAGATAAACTGCAGGGAAGCTGTGTTAACATATCTACTGAAGATGGATTGCTGAAAGCCAAGTATCTTTATACAGAATCATCCTTCCTGTCTTCCATGGCTGGGGATATTACTTTAGGAAGTGTTCATGGTGAGTACGAAAAAAAAGACCTAGTACTTTCAGACTTTCCACATAGCATAAACTTTAGGAGATGACTGTAGTTGAAGGGTCAGGAAACCAGCCTTGTGAATAATTAATTGCAGACTAGCCATGTAAAGGGCTAAAACATGAAAATAAAGTGACTCACAAACTAATTTATTTTATTTTGACAAGAAATAGTTTATGCTGTGGTATATGAAGCTCATAGTTATTCTGATTTTTGAATGAGTATCCTTTTAGGAAGTGAAGAATGAGGAAATATATATGGGAGAGGAAATAAAAGCAGTGTTAAAGGTGGGTTTCAAATAGTTGCTCTTCTTTTACCAGAGGAAAGTGAAAGGTTGAATTAACGAGGCATTTCCATGGAATCTGATTATATCAACTCAGTGATTCTAATTTTGGTTTAAATGCTTTCTGTGCATTTTTACTGGCACCGGGTTCTCTTGGCAGCTACCATTTTCAGTTTTTTTTTTTTTTTTTTTTTTTTTTTTGAGGAAGCATCCTCTTGTGATTTCCAAGACATGTGTCTTCAGACAAGCAGTATTAGGCACTGTTTATGTGGTGTGATGGTGATATTCTGTGGTGAGGGTTTGCTGGTGTTTAGGGTCACTCAGCCTGCTGCTTACATTTCCACAGAGCAGCCGGGCATGATGGCGCATGCCTGTAATCCCAGCACTCAGGAGGCTGAGGCAGGAGGATCTAGGAGGATCCCTGGGAGTTCAAGGCCACTTTGAGCCACATAGAGAGTTCAGAACCAGCCTGAAATGCATAGCAAGACACTGTCTCAAACAAACAAACAAACAAACAAACAAACAAACTTCACTGGAGCAGATGATGCCAATCGAGCTGTGTTTTCTGAAATATATTCAGATAGAATTAAGAATCACTTACCCTGGGAAGAATTATAGTCTATGTCTATCTGTTAAACACCTCTTGGGCTATATTCCAGGAAGGATAGGCTTGACCTTTTCCATCTATGGTCCCCTCATTTCATTTCTACAGTAAAGCCAAATATTAGTAGTGATACGCTTAGGCAACCCCCAGATTTTAGCAGTGAGCACACATCATTGGGAGACATTAAAAAGCATACTATCTTAGTCACTTTCTGATCACTGGGACAAAAATACCCAGTACACACAGTTTAAGGGAAGAGGGGCTTATTGCGGTTCATAGGGCTTGCTGAATGGTGGGCTGGCTCCAGAGCCAAAGGGGTGAGGTGGGAGGAGGGAGGGCCTGGCCAGATGACGGCCACTTGCCCCTGTTCCTCTGTAGCTGCCGGGAAGCCGGAGCAGAGGGCAGAGCCAGGCAGGGAGCTGCACCCACTGGTCTGTCCAGGGACACTGCTCCAACCACGCCCCACCTCCTAACAGCGGGTTAGCTCTAAACTCAGCAGGTCCACTGGGGCGGATGGTACCCCACGATCCAGCCACCTTCCCGAGCCTTACCTCAGTACACGGCAGGCTTGGGGGACTTTCTAGCCCTAAACCTCCAAGAGCGGTTAGCATGTTTACCATGCTGTTACAGCAAGTTGGCAAGGAACTTTCTAGTGTAAAAAAAAAAGTCTATTTTTGAATACGTATATGTTTAGAATAACTCTCCAGGCTCAATTTAATGCTTAACAACCATTCTTTCAAGATGAAGGCGTTATTTATGCCCAAAATAGTTTGAGTACAAGTGGAGTAGTAACCAGAAAACTAGATCTTACTCACTTTTCATTCAGTAATATGTGAAGTGATTTTGGTAATTTATAAGTCATATTTTTAAAATATCTGTATGTTAACTTTTTGTATTAGCTGTAGTTAGAAGTCCCGCCCCTCACCCATGGAGGGCGGTCAGTGGGAAAAGTGCTTTTTCAGGTCAGGTGTGGACGGACACTCTGAGGAGAAGCAGCGCTGTGCCGGGCACTGCTTTATGCCATGTCTACACTGACTGCGTGCACGTCTGCTTTCTTAGCTTTCTTTTAAAACAGATCTGAAGTGATTTGGGGTGGCTTATTGCTAATGGGGTACATGATAAAACAGGCGTACTTTTTTGAGGCAGTCCTCAAGGTAGTCTCTAACACAGCTAAAACAGCAACATTGCTAGGATCAAGAATTTATTTGGTGGTTTCTGTAAAGCCTTTAATACTTGCTGACCTTTAATGCAGTGCCAAGTACCTTTTCCTTTGGACTTGTCTCACTTGAGCTTCCCTGCGAGCACATGGTCTGAGGCAGGGAGCAGAGTGCAGCTCTGTGGAAGGAGACTCTTGGGACCCCTGCCATCCCCGTGAAGGGGGGAAGCCTGCTTTCCATGGGAGAGGATGGACTGTGTGACCTTGTCCGTCAGCAAGCCCCAGGAGCAGCTCCGGAGCTGAGACGGACCCTCAGGTTCACCTCAGCTTGGGAGGGGGCTGGGATTTCAGCTCCCCAGCCCTTTACATGCCCACGGCCCCCCAGGAGGGAGTGTGATTTGGGGCCAAGATGGCTATTCAACCCTAGGAGGGCTGACAGCAGGGGCCACTGCCAGCAGTGTCCCAGCCAACACTAGGAAAATAAGCCTGCAGGGACAAAGGGAGACTGCACGGTGGCTCTCGGCTCCGGTGCTGTCACATTTGTCATTCTTATAGGGATGCGCTGTGGGCCACACACCATGCCGGATTTGCAGAGTTGAATGGGTGATGATACCTGTGCTTGCAGAACACAGAGCCTGGTGAAAGCATTGCCTTCCCTCCCTTCTTAATTCCTCGGTCACTACCGCTCCCGTGGGTCACTGCCCCCTCCTCCTCCCCCTTGGCTGTGGCTGTCACCCTGCCTCAGTGCAGCCCACGTGCAGCCACGTTCCCCAGCTCCGTTTCTATTGCAGGTACAGCCGTGAGCAGGAGCTGGGCAGGGACGACAGGACCAGCTGCTGCATGGAACCTTCCCTGCCGCTGAGCTCTGTGTCCCCCTGCCCTAGGGACTGTGTGACGGCATGGAAACCCTCCCTGCCACTGAGCTCTGTGTCCCCTGCCCTAGGGACTGTGTGACGGCATGGAAACCCTCCCTGCCACTGAGCTCTGTGTCCCCTGCCCTAGGGACTGTGTGAATGCACTAGTGACATCTGGAATTGGGGACTGAGATGGTGCAAAAGAGCAGGCAGGGTTTTGGCTCCACATTGAGGCAGGTGATGTTGGACACCAGAGGTAAAGGAAGTCCCGTGTGCAGCTCCTTGGTTAGTAGGGGAGGGACCCCCCTGAGCCAGACCTGTTAGTATGTATTTCAGTGAATTCTCTGTTCTCAGCGCTGATGGTGATACTGTATGACACAGCTAGGTATATTTAAACAAGCTGGCTTGGCAACTTAAAGCTTGTTTTATGGGAAAAGACGTTGCTCCTTCTAAATGTCTGGCTTACAGAAAACCAACTTGGAGAATATACTCATTCTAAGTCCTGCCTGTGCAGGATTTATTTAGTTTGGCTCTTTTTTTCTTACTCAAGTATTAAAATTATTATTATTTTTCCCAGCTAGAGCTGGAAAAATCCCACATAGAGATGTAAAAAGCCATTTTTACATGGATGGCAAGTGTTTTTTCATAGATTTTTGTAAGTATATGAATGCGGAGCCCTAGCGCCAGTAGCTGGGAGGCCACTGGACACAGACAAGTCACCAGTGCCTAAGTTAGCCAGGCCTTTCACTAACAGAGGAAAGCAAGGCTTAGGAATACCTAATCGTTTACTCACAACTACAAGTTAATTGTTAGAATAGCAGGGACTTGGTCCTGGTTTCTCTACTTTAGGGGAGGCACCGTTAAACAGTGTCCAGTCGCTTTTGGGTCCACGTGTGATCACAGCAGGAAATGCCATCATCACTCCGAGGGCTGCGTGGCTCTGGGTCACGGCTTCCTCTGTGTTCTATGTTGTAGTCTCCTTGAATTTCAGGCCCATTGATTGCTGCCCTCTCAGCCTTCTGACATCTGGCACCAAATGCAGATGTTTCATAGAGTACTTTGGCTCAGCTCAGTGGGGGCATTCAGGAACTAGACTGCAGAAAAGCAGCACTCTCACTGTTAAGTGTGTGGCTTCCGTGAAGGAAAGGCAGCATGAAATCCCTCCTCGGCTGTTTGCTCGGGACCAGACACCCTCCCAGCGTAGGTATCCGGCACTAACAGGTTGCATGCTGGTTTGCATCAGTGCCTGTCCTCAGCTCAGCCCCTTAGCGACATTCACTCAGCTCCTGCCCTGAAGGTGATGTTGCCACCTTCATCCTGTGGCATCTAGGGCTCCCCCGGGAAGCAGAGAGCGCTCAGAGGACCAGGCAAGATGTTTCAGAAGCTACCATGTGTACCCGACAAGCCTTATACGCAGTGTCTTCAGGTGGCTTCCTAAGGGCAGAGACTGAAATCCGTGCATAGTTAGTTATGCTAAGGAAGGATAAAAGCACATGTGTGTTAGCGGGCACTGGCAGTCTCTCTCTTACCTTCTCTTTGTAATTGCTTCTGCACAAACCTCTCTGTCCTCCTTTTCTTACTCCTTTTCTCTTCCTTCCACTTCCTCCCCCCTCCTTCCCTTCCCTTCTACTTTCCCAGAGCTAAGGACTGACCCCGAGGCCTCACGCGTGGAGGCATCTCACACATGTGGAGTCTCAGCTGCTCGTGTCCCGGGGTGATTCCATCCTTCATCTCTAGCCGTGACTTCTAACTCAGCCGTGTGCGTCTTCCCTGCCATCGCAAGCAGCATTTCCAGCTTTTCTTCCTTCTGTTCCAGCTCCCAGCCCCATGCACTACGCGTTGTCCTCCTTTACTCCTGCCGGCAGGGTTCCTGTCATGGCGTCCCAGCCCCGGGCCGTCTGTCTTTGAATCACCTTGAGTTCCTCTCCCTTACCTCCCGTGTCAGCTCAGTCTCTAGGCTTAGGCAGGTTTTATCACTCATCCAGATACTACTTCCTGCCACGTCTTTTTCTTCCTGGTTCTCCTCTTCTGCTTTAGACCCCTGTCACCTCTTGCCTCAGCTCTGGCAGTGACATTCCTCCAGTAGTGACTTCAAATCCCTCCTCCTCGCTAGCTGTAGTCTATCAGCGATGCACATGGGACGTGTGTTCTCTTACCCAAGCCCTTCCTTCCTTCCTTCCTTCCTTCCTTCCTTCCTTCCTTCCTTCCTTCCTTCCTTCCTTCCGGCCCTTTGCCTTGTTTTCTAGAACAATGTAATCTCTTACTTTTCCTACACATGTTCATAACCTACTTATACCTCTCAGTTCTTGACAGGAGCCTTTGATCATAGTATTAATGCTGTTCATTTTCTGCTTGAAATGCTTTTTTCAGCTTTTAAAAAAATCTCATCTCTAGTAATCTTTTGGTGCTTAGCCGAAGCACCCTCACCTTCTCTCTCTCCAACTTTCCACTGACCCATACCTTCTTGCCTAATTTAACTCAAGAGCGGGGTCATGTTTGGTCTCCATATCCTTAGTATATATCTCCTAGTTTGCAGGTAGCAAATGCCTTCCCTCCTGTCCTCTACACTAAGAAAAATTTTTAAAAAGACTTACACTTTAAGGATATTTGATTGCTCTGGGTTGTGAGAGCATGTTTATTCCTGACCAAATTTCTTTTACTGAAAATACACCAATATTTTTATCCTTAAATTGATTGCTTATTTTTCCCTTCTGACTATGCTAAATGAAGGGTTGCAAGAAAAGAAAAGAAAAACTATATATTGTCTCCAATACTGGGATTTAAGGAAGAGTTGTATAGCTTGAGAGTAATGTCAGCACATGCACTTATTACAGACATTGGAAAGGAGCTTTTACTAAGGTCTACTTCTCTCCAGTAGTTGATTTGTTTGTTATTTTCAGTGACTGAAGATGAAATGAGTAAAACCAAAATACAGGAAATTTTTGCTAATAAGGCCCATTTTGTTGGTTTATTTTAAAGTATTTTATCTCCACAAAGCATTTGAGACAAGTGTCCATTTTGTATATTCTAATGATTTTAGAATGTGTCTATTTAGGGTGGAGATTTTTTAAATTTTGGTATGAATTGAAAATTTATTTTTGTTCACTGTTTTGAGTATTGACAAAAACTTTTGAGATATTCTTCATAACTATAGTTACAAACATTCCTTGTTACAGTTTTTGTTCCATTCTGTTTTTACTGTTGTAGTACTGTAACACTGATGAGAGATTTTGCCTGGAACTGTAGGTCCCACGCTCCTCTGAACTGCTTCTCATTTCTTAGAGATCCTACATTTTTTTTTTTTTTTTTTTTGCTTCATAGCTCTAAGAATCACTATTTTCTTGAAATTTCATCATTTTCATCACAAACACTGATTGGCTTTTTGCAAAAGACCATATTTTCATTAAAAATTATAAATTTCACTCTATTCGCTGAATGCAGTATAAGACCATAAAGCTTTAGTTCCTTGTGACTAGATGACTGAAGTCACTAGCTAAATGACTGTAAAACTTATCACAGTCCTTTATTAATAGCTAAAATTAGAAATATCAGGGGCCTGCTCCTTTTGTAGATTTGCAAGAGGTAGAAGCAGAGAAGAGAATTAGAGATACGGGAGTAGCCACTGTCACCCCGGTTTGTGTTGTCACTCATCTTAGAGCTCTCACCAGATTCCTTTGCTGTCAGGAAGTCGGTAGGCCTGCACCCCATGGTTCTACTGTGGACTGTTCTTTATCCACTTTTGGAAACATTTTCATTTATCAAAAAATAGCGCTTAGCACATAAGGGGCACTTTGCTGAGCTCTCCAGACATGAAACTAAGTAAGAAAGATGACTTCTGTCCTCAGGCTTCCTAGTGCCCCAGCCTACCTGACCTACGTGATTTCAGAACAGAATATGTAATTCTGCCTTTTCTCCTCTGCTGGTGTGATTCTTCTTCCTGGAAAATCTTTTCCTCTCAGCATGCAAATCTTACCCATGTTTTACATCCAAGCTCAGGTGATACTTTCTCTGCTTTCTCCCTGTCCATGCCAGATCATTTTCATACCTTTCCTCTGAACATTTCTGGCTCCTGATTCATGCCGTTCACTTAGGATGTTAGCCTACAATTATTAATGTGTGCATCCCCTCAAATACCCTTGAGGCTTTTGGATGCTCAGTCTGTCCTATGGCCCCTGAATGGTCCGTGTCTCATGTGTTAGTCTGTTTTCTGTAAACACCTGGGCTTGGGTATTTGATAAGTACAGAGGTTTATTTGCCCCCAGATTCTGGTAACTGAGGCCCTAAGCAGCATTGTGCTGGTGCTTTGCTGAGGGTCCCTGGCTTTGTCACAACACGCGGAGCAGTGTGCATGCAGAGGAGCCCACGCCTGGCTGGTCTCTTCTCTTTGCACACTTGTGTCCTTCCACCCACGGTGGCCGTGTGTTTGCTGATAGAGTGCTCCCCAAAACTTGGTCAGCTTCTCATGATTTTGAGTTTATTTCACTAGGTAAAAGCCATGCCCCAAACTCCCCAAAACTGTGGGATTCTGCAGAGATGCGAGGTACAGCAAGGTCAAACTTCCCAAAGACACATTTGGCTGAGGGCCTCTGTCAGGCACATCCTTCATCTTTCCAAAGAGCTCTTTGTGTAACTGATTAATACTATGAGGTGCTGCCTTTCTGGCGTCTCAGCAAAAGTCACCTGTAGCCCCGTTTTGAGGCCGTGTTCCTGCAGTACCATGGATTCAGATTTTGTTTGGGAACCATTCTTAGCTTCAGCGTCTGTTGCTGTCTGGAGAGATCAGATGACTTTGCAAGCCCAGGCTCTTTCTGTGTTAGCAGTCATTCCTTTGCCTTTAGTCATATTCTCTCTGTGTCTCTTTGTCTTTTTCTCTGTCCCCTTGCATTTTACCTTAGGCAGCAAGGAAAGACTAGCAGCCAGCACCTGCCACACTTGGACTTTGCTTGGAAATATTCCTACATTGTTCTGTGCTAGAGGCACATTTCCATTTTCCACATCACCAAAGTGGACAGTGTTACAAAGTTTCTGCTTTTACTTAACAAGGATTTTCCTTCTTCCAGTTTTCAAAAACATTTTCCTCACTGCGATTGAATCCTCATGGGAAGCCTGCTGAAGCTCCAAATTTCTCCTCACTCCGATCAGGGCAACGTAGGCTTTCTCAAACGTGCACTTTGAAATCCCTGCAACCTCTGCCCGGCTAAGCTCTGAAACTAATCCCACATGTTTATTATGACAGTACTCCATTCCAGGTAGCAACATTTGTACTAGCTACTTATTCTTCTGCCGCAAATTGCCCCAGAGCATAGCGGTTACAAACACAAACAGTGTCTTAGAGAGTGGCTCAGGAATCTGGGTGGGGCTCGGTAGGGCCCTCTGCCTCCCATCTCTGGCAAGGTAGTCAGCAGGCAGCAGCCAGGGCTGCGGGCTCATATGAACGTTCAACTGGGGGCAAATCTGCTAGCCCTGTGGCGCTCACTCGTGGGGCTGTTGGCAGGGGTCCTTTCTGAGCCTCCCGGCCAGGCCTCCTGCCAGAGGGGCCTCTTCCACGGCGCAGTTGACAGCATGGCAGCTGGCTTCAGTAAGCACAGGGGAGGACCAGCAAGGCAGGAGCCAGAGTGTTTTGGAACCTAATTTTGGAAGCGACTTTCCATCACTTTTTCCCGATTTTCTTTGTTAAAACCTAGTCACTTTCCAGCCCACACATGAGAAAAAGAGGGAATGCCAGGGCCAGAAGGCAGGAGGCAGCATTACCGGGGACCATCTTGGACACTGCATGCCCTCTGGCTACAATTCACATGTGATGGGGAATCTATATCTACTGGGTTTGAAAATGGGAAGAGAGTCTACAGAACACACCGATGAAATAATATTTACTTAACACATTTAACAGGATCTTCCCAGTCTTGTAACTTACTTTAAAAATCATTTTATGAGTTTCCGCATACAAGCCATGTTTTTATCCCTACAAAAATGTACCTTTTGTTTATACACTCAATAAAGTGTGCCTTAATGTTAGGCTTTCAGAAAGTTTTCCAGCCAGGCGCATCTGACTGTTACTTTGAATCAAGTGCCTTGTTTGCTTTCTTCCAGATATCTGTACAAGTCAGAATTTATAAAATATATGAAATGAGATTATCCTAAATTAATTTGAAACCAACATTATTCCTTTTGCATGTAGTTTTGAAACTGTGTGGCTAATAGTATTGTTCACATCATTCCTTGAGTACCTGTGAGTTTCTGATTCCAGGAGTGCTTACATATTCCAACATATAAAGGCAGCAAAGTGCTATTACTTGGGGTATTGTTTAAGGGGGCTGGAAGAATGATTGCAACATCTTCTTTCCTGGAAATACATTTTCATTGAAAAGCTAAGAAGATTTTGTTTTTGTTTTTGTTTTTAGTTATACCTTCACGGATTCATTATTTTTACCCCAAGCTACTTCAGCTCTTGGAGCAGAAACTATGTTAATATAACAAACAGGGCAACTGGTCTGAAAAATAAAAGTAATTATTTTCTCCAGTCACTATTTTAATGTTACTTGGCTCAAAACTTGTCTTTGCTCTGATAAATACATTAATGTTTAGGTTGAAAGTGTGTGTGTAGTACATATTTTTTATGGGCTTTAGAGGTATTGTTACTTTTCCTCCACATTTGCCAGGAAGTATGCTGGTTTGCTTTGTAGTGACACCCGGAAAGCTGAGGGCTTGGGAGTGGAGGAAGAGAGTTTGCATTAGATGCCAAAAGCTAATTATTTCAGAACTGCAACTAAATCTCTGACTGGGTTTGTGACATTGACAAAAATGCCCAACAAAAGTAATAGAGTTAATAAATAATGTGTAAGTATCCAATCACATTTTAGAATTCTGTGTAACTGTTTATTTCTCATGATCCCTTATATGTAAAATTATCTTTTCTTTCTCTCTTTTGCAGGTGATATAATATTACAAAGTAAGATGGGTAACATCACAGTAGGTATGTATGATGTTAATGGATAAATTTTTCCTACTTTTTCAAAAGATTATTTCAATTTTTAATGTTAAAGAGATTAAAAAAAACAAAATAAAAAACAATGAAAAACTATATAAGGTTTCAAAATAGGAAATTAGCAGTGGGCACTATATTGCATGTTATCATCTTTGAAATACTTTTTCAGATTATAAAATAGGCTCTCATTTTCTTTCCATGAACTAATAGAATTAGCAGTACACTTACCTTAGATAGCTTGTATCTATATCTATTTTTTCCTTCCTTCTTTTCTCTTTTTCCCCATCCCAGTTGTTCTTTCCTTTTGAGCAGTTTCTTTCCCTTTCATAATACCTATTATACCTTTTGGATCTTATTTACTTTTTCAGTTTCCTACATGAGGGAGACAATACGGTGTTTATGGATTCTAGTTGCAACCATTTACCTATAAAAGCCTCGAATTTATCTTTCTTTATAGCTTAGTAGTACTCCATTATATATAAAAATACCACATCTTTTTTATCCATTCATCAGTTGATAGGCCTTTGGGTTGTTTCCAAGCTTTAGCTACTACAAACTGTGCTGCTATAGACATTAGTGCACATATATTGCTGTGGTATGATGTTTTTAATTCTTCTGGGAGAATACCCAGAAGGGGAATAGCTGGGTTGAATGGGACCTCTAATTCTAGTTTTTGTTTTTGTTTTTGCACACGGAGTTAGTTTATTAATGACTGCATTTGGAGGCCCACCATCTCGTTTGGCACTGAAATAGCAAGCTGTCTAAAATGAAAGCAGAAGGGAATGCCACGGTGTATGAAGCACAGCTCACTGTGGGCCTCACACAATCATGCAGCAAATGCAGTTTTACCTAAGCAAGGCGCCCTGCTTGTTCTAAAATACAGGCTGTGCTAGCCCACTGCAGAATCAAATGAGAACTTGCATTTCCCCCCATCAGGTCTAAATTCAAGGGAAGCCATGAACATTCTTCCTAATCTAGACTGCTCTGACCCACAGTGTCACTTTACAGTTCTGACACTAACAAACACCTTAAGGTTTACCCCAAACCAGAATCTGTTAGGGTGAGGGGCCTGATAACCTTCCAGTTGAGAGCAGATTTCCCCGTACTGAGGCTAAATGCTTTGCAAGGTTTAGAAGAGAAAACACTTCTAAAGACATAAAACTGCCCAACTGTCTCACACTCACCTGTTGGTTTTTAAATTCCTACCCCCATCTAAGTAACCAAATGCAGCTAAAAGTAAAAGTTTTCTCTAACCACGCTGGTTTAAAAGTCTGAAATCATTTCCTGCTTTGGCAAGTGGTTAAAATATATCAGTATTTTAACTCCTTGAGAGGTTTTATATTAGAGCTCTTAATTCATAGGCAAAAACCCAAAACCTTGAGAAAACTTTTTTAAATGGGAGGGAGATTTTAACAAATACTACATATTCTCTATGAAAACAAACCATCTATAATTATATAAAATAAGTCCAGATTTTTTTTACTAGATCTTAGGCAGCTTAAACAAAAATTATAATTTGTAGTTTATTTCATAATCACAAACTGCATCCTTCTCTTTCTAACCAGGCCACTACAAATGTATCTTACACACAATTAACAAAAACCTCAAAACCTTTTCTCTAGCAGCCACTGCCAATAAACTGGAATTGATATCGTATGTCCAAGAAACCTGTGCACACGAAAGCTTGTGCCTTCACTTTATTATCTGGAACCCCAAAGTCTTGTTTTCCTTTGGACGTGAGTTCAGGAACAGTTCAGTGTACCTCCAGTGCACTGGGGACTGGCCCTTGAGCACTGCGGCCACAGCATCCTCTCAGCTGTTGGGGTGCGCGTGGCTGGCCCTGGCCCTCTCGCTGGAGCTGCTCCACAGTGACCCTGGCAGCGCGAGGAAATGCGTCAGGTCTTGGGCGCTGGTGGGAAGGCGGCCCCCTCACATGCACCACCTGAGGGGAAGGCGTGGCTCCAGAATCAGCAGCCCCTGGAAGCTTCTTGGTGCCTCCTTCAGCAGTTCTATTTCCTCCTCACTTTCCAAGCTGTCATGGGCCGAGCATCGTCATTTGCTTCGCGTTCTTCAGAAACCACATCTGGCTTAGTCGCACTTGGCAGGAAGAGGAGACGCCATTGTCTTTCCCTTGCGAGAGCCAACCTGTGTTCCAGCTCCATTCCTTCTTCATGGACACATCTCTGTGGACCAGTCCCCAGTTTCCTGGACACATCTCTGTGAGCCGTTTCCCAGTTCCTTGGCTGGCCATCCCTGGCTCCTCGAACCGCACACAGGCTTCCCTGTCTTCTTCCTCCCCTGGAGATGTCTGCTCTATTCAGTCCTGCAGAGAGGCCTTCAATGTCCTGGTTGCAGTGCTAAGGAAACCCCTGAGCCGCACTGCACCGTGGTTGGCTGGAAGGGAGGCTCCAACCTGCAGGCCCTTCATGGAGGCATCCACATCATGGACGTTTATCTCCTAGACCTCTGCGCAGTGGAGGCCCATGTGCATGCGGTGCTTCTCCCAGTCCCTGCTCTGACCCCCTCTCAACCGAGGCTTTGCCCCTGCACTTCCCACCCCCATTCAAGAGCAAAGGACCCCACACTCACTGCTGCGGATCCTGCAGTCTGAGAAAAAGTTACGCTCGTCTGCGGTACATGACCAGGGCAGGCCCTGGGCACCAGTGAGGTGCACATCATCCACTTCCTCTCCTAACGGGTGGGGCCAATTTGCACTCCTGAAGTGGTCAGAGGCCTTCCAGGTTGGTGGCTTGCAGCCCAGCCCGGAGCAGTGCCCCGAGGACCCAGCTCGTCCTGGCCGTGGGCTCCCAGGCATCAGGCTGCATGTGCATGGGAGGCTCTAATCCTAGTTTTCTGAGGAGTCTCCAGGCTGATCTCCTGAGTGCGGGGTTGCACCAGTGTACACTCCCACCACTACTTCAAAGAATCAACAACTGGGATCCCATCTTACCAAAAAGTTTTTGCATGTCAAATCACCAACAGAGTGTGTAAAGAAAACCCACGGACTGGGAAAAAGTCTTAGCCAACTATTCTCAGACAAAGGACTTCTATATAGAACATACAAAAAACTTTAAAAAAAATGAGGCCCCCAAAATTCAAAGACCCTAATCCAAAAATGGGCATCTGAGATGAATATGTACTTCTCAAATGAAGAAATACAAATAGCAAACAAATGTATGAAAAAATGTTTGTCATTGTTCATTTGAGAAATGCAAATTAAAACAACACTGAGATTCCATCTCCAGAAAGAATGGCTACCATCAAGAAATCAATAACAGTTGGTGGCAGAGCTGTGGGGAAAAAGCCATTCTCCACTGTTGGTAGACTGTAGACTCCACTCTGGAAATCAGCGTGGAGATTCCCTGGAAGAAAGACAGCCTCTTTCATAAATGGTGCCGGAAAAACTGGCTTTCCACATGCCGAAGACTAAAACTAGACCCATGTCTATCACCGTGCACCAAACTAAAGTCAAAATGGATCAAAGATCTAAATATTAAAAAGGAACCCTAAGTCTACTGGAAGACAAGGTAGGCAGGAATCTTGAAGACAGGGTAGGTAGAGGGCTCATGCCCACTTCTCCAGTTGCTCTCTTTGTCCTGCTTTATCTGAGTCCAAAGTTCAGCTGATGAAGCTGACAGGATCCTGACATGCAAGTTGAATACAGTTAGATCCAGACTGAGTATGGCCACTCAAAATGAGCTGACCTAGTGTTAAGAAATGTGACCGATTCCTTGAGTTCTTTCAAATATCTACATTAACTCTTTGAAAAAAGAAGAAAAAGGTAAATCGTGTCACTGCACATGTGTCCCCAAGTTGTTAATGTTTGAAGACAAACCTGCATATGGAAGCAACTGATTAGTCAACATGTATTTATTAATGCCTGTTAGGAACTCTTTCAGGTTCCGGAAATACATTGTTCAGCAAGGTATAGGCTGTGCTCTGAGGCCGCGCCTTCTCCGAGTCCCAGGAAGAAAAACAGTAACGTGATTACAGGAGGTAACTGAGACCTGGATGGGTACAGGGAACACACAGAAGAGGGTAAGAGGACAGAGGCTGCAGGGGCCTTCAGGTAGACAGTTGGGAGGGGCCTGGACCCGGGACACTGAACAGGAGCCAGAATGGGGCAGAGGCGTCAGTTTCTGCAAACAGAGCCCCGCACAGGGGAACACAGGTGTGGCCTTCACCCTGGAGGAGGGCCTCGTTTTCAAGCTGTGGCAGGAAGGCTCCTGGGACAGCGCAGGAGCCTGGGCCTTGTAGATGTGGCAAGAGTAGGTGCTTTGTTCCAAGCACAGCAGGACGTTAGGAAGGGACCCATGTATTGTTTATATTTTAAAAGGAAATCCTGTTATTTTACAATGTAAAAGGCTGCTACAGAAATGAAAGCAGGCCACTTGTGTCCTGCTGGACATTTGGGATGTTTCTAATTTTTGCAAATGGTAAATAAAACTGCTGTAAACATTCTCATACCTGTCTTTTTATCTTTTTTGTTTGTTGTTTTTGATATCTATATGGGTAAATATTCAGGAGTGGAATTGCTGAATTGGAGAAGTAGGTGTATATTTAATGAAATGATAGACCATTTCCTTTTTACCATCTTCTCACCAGTGTATGAGGATTCTAGGTGCTCCACATGTCTGCCAACATTTATTATTGTCAGTCTTTTTAAGATTTACCCCTTCTGATGTGTGTATATATTAGTATATCTCTGGTATTAATTTACATTTCCTTAATGTATGATGATGGCCTGCCTGCACTTTTGCATATATTTGTTGGTCATTAGTGTATCTTTCTTTGTGAAGTTTTTGTTTGTATCTTTTATCCCTCTTTTTCAGTTACTTGTATTTTTACTGTGTTGCAAGAATCCTTTATAGATGCTAAGTGCAAGTTCTTTGTCAGTTACTGTCTGTTAATATTTTCCCTTTGTCTTTATTCTTTCTTCCTTCCTTTCTTGTTCCAGTACTGGTGACTGCTGAGCTATATTCCTAGTCCTTTTTTTTTTTTTTTTAATTTTCTTTGTGAAATAAGATCTCACTAAGTTGCCCAGGTTGGCCTTAAAATTGTAACCTCTTGCCTCAGCCTCCTAAATAGCTGAGATTATAGGCAGGTACTATAACTCTCAGCTGCCTGTTCATTTTTGGAGTGGTGTATTTTGATGTGAAGATTTTAATTTTGATGGAGTCTAAATTACCTTTTATTTTTACAGATCCTAAGAAATTTTTTACCTGCCTTTATTCATGAAGACATCCTCCTGTTTTCTTCCAGCAGCTTTAAAACTTTTGCTCTTACCTTTGATCCAGTTTTAATTTCTGTGTTTGAGTTGGGAGTCAAGGTTTACTTTTTCCCATATGGATAGCAAGTTGTTACATCGCCATTTGTTGGAGAAACTTCCTTTCTCAGGATCTTTTTCTAAAATCAAGTGACTGTGTAAGTATCATCTAGTATAGACGTCTTGTCCTGCTCATTGATTTGTTGAACCACAGTGTCTTGATTACTGCAGCTTTATCATAGGAAGTCTCTAAATCAGGCTGTTAAAATCTTCCAAATTTGTTTTTTTAATATTGACTTGGATATTGTGTATTTTATTGTACTGTGCTGTATATTGTATTGGCCTATCGAACAATTGTAGGCCCATGATTTTCTACCAAAAAAAATCCGTGTGAGATTATTTTTAGGTTTGTACTGAGTCCCTGGATCTCTAGATCAGTCTGGAGAGAACTGACCCCCAACAAGAGAGTCCCCCACTCACGAAAAGAGTGTAACCCCTCATTCATTTATGTCTGCGGCAAGTTCTGTCCGCATTGTATTGTAACTTTCAGTGTAGAGGTCTGGCACATCATTTGTTAAGTTTATTTATGTTTTTGAATCGCTAATACAATTTTGAAAACTTTTTTTCTAATTGCTGATAGTATGTGAAAATACAAATTTAAAAAATACCTTAAATCTTGGACTTCCCACACTAAATTTGCTGGTTTCTTACGACAGTGGTTTAAGAATCTATAATCCTTTTCTGTATAAACAGGCGTTTTTTATACAATGGAGTACTACTCTGCTACAGAGGGTAGATTTGAGTCACTTGTAGGAAAATAGACGTATTTTATGGATACCATAATTTTGAGTGAAATAAATCATACAGACAAGCTTAACCATTCCATGGCTTCTGTTCTATGAAAAACCTAAAGTCTAAATAACTAAAGAGTAAAATAAAAGATAATAAGGAACAAGTAGATCTTTCGCCAAAGGAGAGGGAACCAAGAGGTGGAGCTAGGGGCAAGAAGGGATGAGAAAACGCGGCTGTTACGCGCATGCGCCGTTCCGCCCCGAGCGTGCGGTTGTGATGCACTGCACATGCGCGCCAGTCAACGCTCAGCGCTGTCTGCCCTTGCAAACCCTCGTGTTCCATGCATGAAGCATGTCCTTTATTCTTCCAGTAGCGTAACTTTGCAAGTGTATGAGTCAGATTGCAGAAATCAAAAAATATCTTTTGTGTTGCCCATTGTATTTTAAAACGAGGCAAAATTATAAAAAACTGAACATGCTTGAATTTGGGGGGGGTTCTATATTCATCTAAAGGGAAATAGAGTTTGGAAGTTTAGCCATTCATGCATCATGGTTATTTTTCTTCTGTTAACAATGTATATTACACATGCTTGGGTGTTTTTTGGATGTACGTAGTGTTAGGCTGGTGACTTTCATCAGTATTTCCCTTCTGTATATGTAATTTTCCTGGAAAACTCAATGGTTTCTGTCAGACTAACAAGATCTTTACCCCACATAGATAATTCTATGTGGGAATCTACTCATTCCTACCAACATTTGGACTAACAACTGCTCTTTACTTGCACATTTCTCTTAAGGCTGTCTTCAAGATCTATAGAATTTCTCTACTCAATGAATCTCCAAAAAATGAAAATCTGTGCAGGGTGCCTTAATTTGACCTTCAAAAATTAATTTTAGTTCCAATGATTTGTATTACAGAAAACAAGAAAAATTAGGGTTCATTTTGCTGCATGGCCTTTAAATGTCACTTCTGGTTTCTGTTTCCCAAACATCTTGAGTTTTTTAACAGCCTCCAACCATTATCAGAGCTCAAGACTGACAAAAATATAAATTAAATATAAAATATAATCACTTTGAGGCTCAGGATATAATTTTTAGTTGATGTTTATTTCCCAGAAGGGAGGGAGGTGAGAAGATTTATGAGTCACATAAAAATCTTATTACCTTCCTCCTCCCCCTGAGAAAATAAGAAAAACCAAACTAATGTTTCACATATTTTACTTTGTCCCACCTGGGATAATATACACATTACGCGTCCACTTCTTGGGTTGTTGTTGTTGCTGTTTCACTGTATCATGTGTGGTCACCGGCTTCTTTTCAGATGCAGTGAGAGATTCCGAAAGTAGTTTCTGTTGGCACCTAAGCAACAGAATACCCGCTTTGTCCAGCTACCACCTTATGTCGCATCTCTAGCAGCTTCCTTCCCAACACGGTGTTTACTTTTAGCCCTGAAACTATGTACATTGGGACCTTTTTGGTATGCATGGGAAATAGATTATTATACATGTCCCTAGTGTTAGATTTTGAACAGTTTATTCTAAAGTCACTATCTTTGTTTGGAGTCCCTCAAATGTCTCTAAAGAGAACTGTTGGCCCTTTGAAGATAGACAAAGATCTTATTTCTCCACTCTGTAAAAGCCATCACTTTTGGCGTCACTTTAAGCACACTCCTTTCTTTGCCTCTCCTGTGACAGCACAAGGCCCCTGATAAAATGCACTCGGAGAGTCCAAGGTGAGCCCCAGCGGTGCAGCGATTGCCTAGTGTGTGCACAGCCCTCCAAAAACACCTGCACATGGGTTCTCTGAAAAGGACATACTTTGGCCACTTCAGGACAGAGAATAAAATACTAAAGGGAAGATTCAGTTGCCATGGGAGAAGAGGAAGAGGAAGAGAAGCCACTGAGCACTGACTCTCCAGTCTCCTCTTGCTACCTCTGACTCTGTCCACTTCCCCTAGAGTTAACATGTTGGATGATTGGAAAGTGGGTCACTTAACAACATGGGGGAATTCCAGGGTTAGGTCAGGACTGCCCTAGTTATCAGACTGTCTTGTTCCTCAGCCCAATGTAAAGATGACTATCTACTCCCTTTAAGAAACTTGGAAAGAAGCAACAGATCAAAACAAGCTCCACTCTTCCAGGGGTTCTTTGCTCCATGCCTGTCATCCTGGGGGTTCAGCCCTGATGTGGAGGCGTCTTCCCCATCCAACAGTAAACAGAACACATCGGGGTCACCCAGCGCTCTTGGTTGGCAAAGGCCCATTGTGTACTGTCCTGCTGATCAGCTTTTAGAGTTAATGTTTCCAGATAAATTACTCAGACTTCCTAGATAAAGAGGTTCTTACGAGGTGTCTTGGTGTCGATGTCTACATCCCTGACAGTTTACATTTTAATGAAAATGATGGCATTGTTATAAGAATATGAAGCCTTGCAGGATTCTTAGTTTTGTATTCCAGTGTCAAAGCAGAATCCTTTATTTCCAGTTTGTAATCCTACTTACTCAAGTAACAATAACTGTCCTCATGTTGTTTTCTTTCTCCCAGACTCATCCTCAGGGTGTCTAAAAGCCTCCACTCACAAGGGTGCCATAGATGCCTACATCAGCCAGCTGGGAAAAGTGGAGCTGAAGTCTCACACAGGTTAGCCGCCTGGAACACTGTGTTTTGACCATGGTACGAGGAAGGTTGTCTGTAACACTGAGGAAGCAGATGGTCAGGTTACCAGTGCTGACCTAGTGGCTTCAGGATACTTTCTTCTGTTAGAACCTGATTTAATGTTGGCCTCCTAGCCCTAGATTGGTAATCCTTACAACTTGGGGCAGATGGTCTGAAGACTACTTTCTCTTCATATTGCAATACAATGTTTGTGTTATTTTGACTGTTACTGTAGATTGTGTAATGTAACTGTGTGGTCTTTCAGTTTAGTCTGACGTCTGAAATACAATGCTGTTTGGAGGGAAAATGGCCATTGCTAGGCTCTCCTGACAGCCTTAAAAGGACCTCCTCTGGTTTCAGAGTGTGATCCCGAAGTAAAGGGACCACAGGAAGATGGATGATTGTTGACTTTGTCTCTTGAAGTGTAAGGCTTATGATGTGTCTCTCTACATAATTTAATTCCTCCTATAGTAACTTATTCTGAGACACAAGTCTTTCAATAAAAACAGTATATGTGGGGCCGGGATGTAACTCAGTGGCACAGTACCTGCCTGGCAAGCACAAGGCCCTAGGTTCAATTCCCAGTAACCTCCCAAAAAACAACAACAGCAGCAACAAAAGTATGCCTTTTTTTATTCATCTGAAAGCTAACTCTGAGCGTGTGTGGGCCATATGCACACACGCGTGCGTGGCAATGCGTGACATGGGCAGGGTAGCTTGGCCAGCGTGTTGAAGTTGGCTTGGGTACAGAAAGTTAAGAACTGCAGCTCTGTGTTAAAAACCTAAAATAGAAATTTAAGAAAAGAAGCCTCAAAGCTCTTGCATGTTGGCCAGAACAGGGATATATGTAGAAAAAGGCAAATACTTCCTTACAGAGCCGGGAAGTTCCTGCCATTAACACATTCTCACCCATGTTCACTCAGCTATTAATTCTCTTCTTGTTGTGTCGAAAGCAGAAGTAAAAACACAGAGGTCTGAAACTAAAGTTATTGTTGCCTCATATGTGCTAAGGTGGGAGATTATTGTGTCCTCATTAAACTAAGAGCTTCAATAATACTGTCAGGGTAAATCATAAATGCCATATAAGTCATACAATCATGTTCTTTTATGAAAACCCAAGGAGAAAAGCATTAGTAACAGTAAAAAAGTTTTGAATAAGCAGCTCTTATATGAAAGTTATTTCCTTTTTTGTGTTGTGGGCAAATAAGCAAAACAAAACAAAAAGCTTTCAATATTTTTGAAGGTTATTACTTTTCATCATCTATTTAAAATATTTTTGCCTACTAGTTAAAACATTAACTAGAAAGCAACTATTGAAATAACACAATGTTTGCAAAGTTTGATTAGTACTACACACCTGTGTTTTCTCCTACTTGGGCCACGTTACTGGCAGCTTAGGGGTACTGAGAATCGACTCCCACCTTAGCTCCCATTTCCAAGTTCTCACTGGCTTGGGAGCAGTAACTTCTGAGGGCAACGGACAGTTATTCAGGATTCTGTTGCTTAATGGTTATAGACTTCTGGAATCCATTCTAGTTCTGCCACTGCATTGCTGCAGGATTGAGAGCCCGTTCCTGGAGTCTCTTAGGCCTTCACCATTTTGCCACATGGGGAGAAAGTTACAGCACTTGATTTCTTTCTTGCAGAAATGCATATGGCAGGCTTTACTCATGCAGAAAAGTATGAGTTTGGGGGCGTGGAAGTCAGCTCAGGGTATCAACTTTTCCACTGACCACGGTGTCCCCGGGAAAATCGCTTACCTTCGTATTAGTAGGCCTACAGTAAGTGGTGCTGTTACTTCGTATTTGAGTTTTTAAGAGGGCCGTGTTGACGTCACTAACTGCGTGGAAGTTTATGAAGTTGAGAATAGGTTCATGGCATAACACAGGCGTTTCTTTCTTTAAAGAAGAGTTTAAGGTGGGACATTAGGAAGGCTTTCAGGACAGAAGTCTTCATTCACAAACAGAGCCAGGAATGGTAGTGGTGGCTTTTGTTTTTAAAGATGTGGAGGAAGACGAGTACAGAGCTGTTTGCACGGCTTAACAGTTTTAAAGATCTCACAGATTTAAGATCATGTTATTCATTTAAGAACAGAAAAAAGTATATATAAAATTATCCTGTTTGGTATAGAGATATGAAGTCCTACAAAAACCTTTTCTTTTAAATCCTTGTTTTATACCCTTAAAAGGATTTTGGTGAGTAAATATGTATCTTCTGTTCATCTTGAAATTTTCCATAGTTGCTTTGGTTTTTCCTTAAGTCCTTGTGTCTGTTGTTAGGGGGACTGTTCTCCAAGTGTTTACATTTGAACCCTGGGAAGTGTCTGGTTTTGAATAAATTGGATAATCAAAAGCTTTGTTCCTTACATTTTCTAAGGAGTAAATATGAGAGTTTATCAGCTGTATCCTAAACTTTCAGCTTCATTTGGGAGGACTGAGAAGATATAAAACTAAGGCAATTTAAGCTGTGTTGAGTAGATTAAAAGGACAACTATGACCCATAAATAAATGCATTCTAAAGGGAATCTACACCGTTCAGATAGATGTTACCTTGCCTGTGTTTGTCCACAGAGGTAGGGTTCATATTTCATGCAAGGGATTACAGTTCTACCTCATAAAATTGATACGGAGATTAAGTAAGTAGCTTGCATTTAGTAAATGTTGAATTAAAAGTAAGTCCAATGTGTGTGCTACATATGTAGGAAACTACTCCGCTTTCTGGTGTGGACATAGACTGAAAAGAGCTTGTGGTTCAGTGTCCCATGGCCCCATACATATGGCAGAAGTCACTGTGGATGCCTTCAGGGTAGGAAACTGGCCTCCTGGAAGTGGAAAAGGCTAACTAAGTACCTGTGCTGAGGAGTACAAACAGTGTGGCAGGAACTGCGCTACCCTTTTTGATCAGATTTGACATAGACTCTGGTGCTTTGGTTTCTACACATTAATAAACTGTTTTAAATTGATTCCAGGCTCTGTGACAGTCAGGGTGCCACCTTCTCTTCAAGCATCCATACAGTTATCAGGGAAAAAGGTGGACATGAGCCCAGATGTCCCCATTCAGGAAATGACTGAAGCACAGCAGTATGACGGCGTCACAGTTACGGGTAAGGAGGCTGCATGCTGCCTTGTGGTGAACAGCTGTCGTCGTCGTCAGTGGAAATGCGCTGTAGTCAGCTGCAGTTTGACTCGTTTCGTTCTTCTCCATTGTCACTTTCTAGTATCTGACGGTATTTTTGCTATTTGCTTATCAATAACATAATGCAGATACTTGGTTTGAAAAGACCTCATTAAATCATATAGGAACACTCATTATTTCTTTCCTTGGATAATTTAAAACATTTTCTAGAACAGCTGCTTTCTAATTCTTGACCTTAAAAATCAGCTGTATACAAAGAATGTAAGATTTAAAGCCGACTTTGTGTAGTTAAATAGGAATTTAGTTTGAGATACACATTTGAGATAACCCTGCTCTCCCATTCAGCAAGTTTTTGGTCCCACAAACATGTAGTTTTTGTACCTACCTCACTGAATGCAATTGAATTAATAGCCTCATGCTATTTTTTTTTAACCAATGTCTGTTCTTTTAAGTTACAAAAATACATTTTGGTAAATTTTTCCTTTAAATTCTGCCAGAATGGTCTCAAGAAGGACCTGAAATTAAACTATGTAAACTGGGTGTGGTGGTGTATGCCTGTAACCCCAGCACTCTGGAGGCTGAGGCAGGAAGACCACCGTAAATTTAAGGCTGGCATGGGCTATAAAGAGAGTTCAAGGACAGCCTGAACTGCATAGCAAAACCCTGTCTCAAAAAGACAAAAAAAAAAAGAAAAGAAAAGAAAAAAGAGAAAGAAAGAAAGAAAGAAAGAAAGAAAGAAAGAAATTAAACCATGTATAAGGGTAAATGTGCCATCTTACCTGTGAGGTACTGATTACAAAAAGACTGTGTACATTGTGTGTACATTGTGTGCCTGTGTGTGTGTGTGTGTATGTCTGTGTCTGCATGTGTAACCAAGGAAATGAAAGACCTCTACACTAGAAGTTTCACAACACTGAAGAAAGTTCAAGAAGACACTAGAAGATGGAAAGACCACCCATGTTCAGGGATCAGCAGAATATAATATTGTGAAAATGGCCATATTACCAAAAGAAATCTGCAGATTCCGTGGAATTCTTATCAAAATTCCAATGACATTCTTTGCAAAACTAGAAAAAAAATCCTAAAACTTATGAAAACACCAAAGTTCCAGAATAGCTAAAATAATCCTAAGCAAATTAACAAGTCTAGCAATATAATGTCCAATTTCAAATATACTACAAAACCATAGTACAAAAGCAGCATGGTACTGGCCCAAAATTAGACACATACACTAAGGAGTACAATAGAGGACACAGAAAGAAACCCACAAAACTACAGCCCTGTGGTGCTTGACAGAGGAGCCAAAAATTATACTCGACACCAAAATCAAATACCTTAATCAACAAACAGGCAAAACATTGAACAAACACTTCTCAAAAGAAGTACAAATGATCAATAAGTGTAGGAAAAAGGGTTCAATTGTCTTTATCCCTTAAAAAAATACAAATCAAAATTATATGGAGATTCTATTTTGTCCCAGTCAGAATGGCTGGACAAAGTGTCATCAAGAATAGAAAAAGCAATGAGTGCTTGTACACTTGCAGGGAGTGGAGAGGCAGGAAGCCTCCTACACCGCCGGAGGGCGTGTACATTTGGACAGCCCAGGGTGGAAGTCAGTAGGGAGGCCCCACAAGCAGTTAAAAATAGAACTGCGTCTGATCCAGCTCTGCCACTCCTTGGTTACCTGAAGGAACTAAAGTCAGTGTACTAAAGGCACCTGTACACCTACATTTATTGTGGAACAATTCACAATAGTCAAGATATGGAACTCGTCTAGGTGAGTGAATAAACAAAATGTGAGGTGTGTATGTTTATATCCGATGGAGTATTGTTTGGCTGTAAAGAAGGACATTGTGTCACTTTCAGGAAAACGAATGAAACTAGTGATCTTCATGCTAGATGAAATAAACCAGGCTCAGAAAGAGGAATAACACATGTTCTCCTTAATATGTGGAATCTAAAACAATGCCATGAAAGTAGAAAGAGGCTGTTACAAGAGGAGGAGGGGAATAAAGGGGGGAGGGAGGCAATGGTTGTGATTGAGGTGTTTGCATTGAGACCTAACATTCTGTAAAGTTGATAGCACTAATAAAAAGTTGTAGGCTGTTAATAAAAAATATGACAGATATAAAGCTGATACTGATCTGAATCGGTGCCTAATTGGTAGGCACTTAGTTCCAGCCTGCAAATCTGATGAATGCCTCAGTATGTCCAGAGTGATGAGATTCAAGTTGTGTAGATCCACATGAGTTTGAGAAAAAGCCAATACAGTTAAATTGTTGTTAGACCCAGTGATCTAAACAGTAACACAAACCTGAGTAAAACTGCTGATGATAACAGCTCTCTGCATGTGACACTGCGACCCCTACTTACATGACGGAAGAGAGACCCGAGTTCCTGCCCGGGATGCCAGGCCCTAGGACTTCCCACAAGTGCCTTCAGTAGAGCCGCAGAAGGCGTCCTCAGAGCGGGCCGCGGTTGATCAGTGTGTGGTCTCTGGTGTACAAATCCACCACAGGCCCGCGGGGAAGAGAGGGCTTCGTGAAGATGTGATTGGGCTTGAGAGAAACTCGAATTTTGGTTCCTAAAGTGTTGGGTTCCCCAAAGCCCACAGGCCTTATTTATCAAATGGTTGAAATGAGAGACTTAGAAACTAAGAGCAGATTGTTGGGCTTTTTCCCCCTGTGGAAATTTCCAATCTGAAGCCTAATTTTGGAAATAATGAGCAGCTTTGGGAGTGAGCTGTTATTATAAGCAGCTGAGCTCAGCGAAACGCAGGCTTCCTCCCGAGCCCGCGCTGCGAGCGACAGGAGTCCCGACCTCCTCGCGCCCGGGTCTGGCTGCCCCTGACTTCTGGATGGGGTCCCTGCGGCTCAGGCGTCCCACAGCATTGCCATGCGTCACCCTGTAATTTTACTTGCGTTCCTGCTCTGTGGCTCGCCTTGCTCTTGCTGATTCATAGCTCCGCTGTATCATCCTTAGTGATTCACGAGCACTGCACAGCGTGCCGAGGTCGAAAGGCCGCCTGGGATCCTCTCGTGCTGAACTGTTTGCCTGCTGAAAGCTACAGTGTGTGTTCTCCGGGGCGCGTTCTCTGAGTGTCAGGGTCTGGACCAGATTCGTGCTCCATTCATGTGTGGCAAGTTGCGTGGACTGTGAGTGGCTTAGGTAGCTTTTTAATAAGGTGACTTCTCTGTGTCGGGTTTTAGGCTTGGCTCATCACATAGACATGAAACCTGATTATGACGTATCAAGCCACTCTCCAAGCCCAGAAATGCATGTGGTCCAAGGTCCTTTTGTCTCAAGATGTCTCTGTTAGCTGTTTGAGGAGAGTTGGAGGTAAAGGTGAAGCCCAAGGTCTGGCATTTGTCGTGTGTAGTTGGGAACCTGGCACTATTGCATTCACTTCATTTTCATCAAATGGGAAACATAAAATGTATATAACAGTGGCCCCCAAGCTTTTTGACACCAAGGATAGGTTTCAAGAAAGACAGTTTTTCCATGGACAGGGTAGTATGGGGGTAGAGTTTTAAATTAATTTTTTTCTATTTCTGTTTTGTATTAGTATGTTTCATTAGTAGGTTTCTGGTGCATAATAATTGTATTCCCTAGTGTTAGCATCTCCCCCTCGCCTCTGCCTCAGGTCGTCAGGCATTTGATTCTTTTGAGGAGTGAGCAGCCTGGATCCTGCCATGCAGGCCTGCAGGGTCTGAGCTCCTGAGACCAGCGCCCACCTGACGGGACAGAGCTCGGCTTCCTTCTCACCAGCTGCACCTCGCCTGCCATGCGGCCCAGGGCCCTACTGGTCCTTGTCACCAACCGTGCGTTGGAGACCCATGGTATGAAAGATACATTCACTTGGAATCAAACCAAACCAAATTTAGAAGAGAGTTCTCAGCTCATCTTTAGCCAGAGAGTGCTACGTGTCAAGGTATTGTGATTTACAATGGAAAACTGATTCATAGGTTGGAAAAGAGGTTAAAATAGGAAAATGGCCATAGGGTGCTGCTTTTAAAATCCAAGAATAGCATTTTCTCTGCAAATGGCAGAAAAAACAGTCTTTGGATATGACTTTTAGAAATAACTTTTTTAAAAAATGCATTGATGGTTTTGCTTTGTCCAGCCTTACAGCACACATGTCAGTCATGTGCATGAGCTTCAGGACCACAGGGGAGAAATCCAGTCCCACGTGAAGAACACTCTGAGGCTTACATCTGTTTGAAAATACTTTGACAGGGAGTTAATGCAGGAACTGTCTTCAGATCACCTGTGCTTTTATGGTGTTTTTTGTTTTCTCATTTTTTTGTTACACTGCAAGATCCTTGGAGTATTATGGGTAATTTGGAGTGAAAAAAGCCAATCTCCAAATGTTAAAACAGTTCTATTTATATAACCGTCTTGAAAAAGACAAAATTTCAGAAATGAAGAACAGTGGTGTGTTGCCAAAGAGAAAGAGTGAGGTAGAGGAAGTGAGGGAGAGGAGGGTGGGGTTTTAATGGGATGTCACATTTTTCCCTGGGGCATGACAGAACAGACAGTGGTTGGGGATCATGATCCATGGTATGATCCATGTAGATGCTAAAATATTATGAAAGTAGACACGAAGGCCTGCCAAATGAAACGAATTCATGCAACAAAAGTGGTGAGTGCCAAGTAGGGTCTGTAGTCTAATTCACTGAACTTTGCCACCCAGCCTCCTGGTTCCCATGATGCCACCCTGGGGACCAGGTAGATGCCAGATGCATAGAGGAACTGGTTTTGGTGATAATGGAAATGAAGGGTGATAATGGAAATGAAGCAGCACAAATTTATAGGCAGAAGCTTCCACTGAGAAGGAAGAGAAAGTGGGGAAGGGGCTTTGGCTTGGGGGAGAATTGCTGAGGGGGACGCAGCCCTCCCGAGACATCAGACGGGCCCTGTGACTACAGAGCAGGCTCGGCTCTTACAGGCATCGCCGGGGCGGGCAGGGCTGGTAGTTTTCCACTGGGTCATGGGTATGGTATTTTGTGAGACTTCCTCCCAAGTTTTAGGAGATTTCCTCCCTGGAGGATATGGATTAAGAGATCCTGGCATCATAGCTGGGGCAAGGGTGCCCTGTCCTTATAACGAGGGGAGGGGAGAGGGAGGGCGGCAGGGTGTGGGCTCAGACCTGAGAACCCTGCGCCTCTTCTCCTCGTGCAGGTCCTGCATCAGGGCAGGGAGCGTACAGGCCCTCTCTGCTATGTGTGCAATTGCTTGTGAGTCTAATTATTTCCAAATAATAAGCCAAAACAGAAATGAGAGTAATAAGGAGAACAAGCAGAAGGAACACAGGCCCTCCAGGCAAGATGGAGTTACAGGGATTGTTACCCTCTCACCTGAAAGAATGACAGCAGGACATTTGTTACACAGATAAAATATATGAAACAGTTTTGAAGCCACTAGACATCAGGCTGTGAAACAAAGTGGTCACAGAGAGATGAGAACCCAATGAGATAAGTCCTGCTTATTGCCTTGAGGGAGCCACCAGGATGAGGTCAGGGGGACAGGGACCTGTTCCTGGCCGACTCCCTGCCTGGAGGAGATGGAGGTAAAGGAGATGAAGGAGATGGAGGAGGAGATGAAGGAGATGGAGATGGGGGAGACAGAAGAGGAGGAGAGGAAGTTATGGAGATGGAGGAGATGAAAATAGAGGTGATGGTGTCCACAAAGCCCAAGACAGCTCAAGATTGGAGGACAAGGGACCAGAGCACATTGCTGATGCAGATTTAGGAATAGCACCGATTCTGCTCATTGGATGGGAGACAAACTCCCAGTTACTCAGGGCGCTGCTGCAGTGAGGAGCCCTGAGTAACCAAGGAAACGTCAAGGGGGAGAACAGAGGCCTGCCAGGCTGCAGGTCCTGGGATTGCCACCGCCTGTCACATGAGAGTGTCCAGGCAGCGGGGCTCGAGGGGGCAGCACAGGGTTCTAAGGAGACAGACAGCTCTGAGCTGGCCAGGTGGGACAGCGGGGACAAACGCCAAAATAGCTATTCTGAAAGACTATGGTTTTATCAAGCACATGTGGTGCGACCTCACTTATATAAAACGTTAGGAGACGTGATAGCCCACGGTGAATGAGGTGGGGTCAGGGTTCTCAGGGATGGGTCAAGGAGGGGGAGATGGATCAGTCAGCACCAAAGGGGCTCAGCTCATCAGGAGCAAAGTTCACTCTGGCCCACAGCTTCGGACCATGACCTACTGGCCCAGTTGCCTTCAGGCTTAGGCCAAGCAGCGCAGTGTGGCAGGGAGTGGCCGAAGAGGAAACAGACTGAGCAGGTCCAAGGCCACACTGTCCCCTCAAGGGCACAGCCCAAGACCCCAGGACCGGCGCCAGGCTCACCACTGAGAGTCCTGCTCCTGTGAGCACGGTCCTGCATGGATCTCTGTACTACGAAGCCTGCAGCTCTCTCCGGAGGACACAGGAGGAGGGGCTGCGCTGAATGGAGTTTCTGGTTTTCTTCAAGGACTCCATACTGAATTCCATAGAGGCTGCACCGTGTACGTTGCCAGCAACAGTGAGCAGGGCCCCTGCCCCCGCAGCCTCTCCAGCACTTGTTATTGGTTGATTTCTTGAACATAGCCATTCTTTCTGGAGCGAGATGGAATCTCAGTGTTGTTTTAATTTGCATTTCTCTAAAGGCCAGCGGTGTGGAACTTTTTTTTGTGTATTTTTGGCCATTTGACTTCTATGAAGTGTCTGTTCGTTTCATTTGCCCATTTTTAATATGGATCTTTAATTGAATTTGTATTTTGAATTTATCGATCTGTATTTTGAATTCTTTATATATTCTAGTATTAGATGTACTAGATATGGTACAGTACAGTACAGTATATAGGGGTAGCTGGCAAAAGTGTTTTCCTATTATAGCATCACAGTTTATAACAACTAAGTCTTAGAAGCAGCCTGTGTCTATCTGCAGATGAATGAATAACAAAAATGTAGCATTTACACACAGTGAAGTATTACTGTGCCATGAAGATAAATCTGAGTCATTTGTAGGACAATGGATGCACCTGGAGACCATAATGTTAAGTGAAATAAGTTAGAACCACAGTTTAAGTGTTGCAGTTTCTCTTATTTGAGAAACCCAAAGTATAAATAAAGATCGGGGGGGGGGGAAGATGACAGACAGTGGGAGACAGATCTTCCTCAAAAGGGAAGGGGATCAAGAGAGGGAGGCGCAGGCAAAGGGGGAAAGGAATCCAGGTGAGTGCTGTACCTGTAACAACCCCACTCAAGGGATGCAAACACTGTGTACTACAACGTGGACCGATTTAAAATAATCACTAAAAGAAAAGGCCCTGCTTCCTCCCCGTGGTGCCCACTGGGAACGGAGCCTTTGGGGCCCATCCCAGGGCCCAGCGCTGGTGGAGCCACAGGCCAGGCATGGGAATCAGGGATACGCTCCTGGTGCTGACCGGGCAGGTGGCCACGTAGATTTTTACACACGCCCAAACTGACTACACTGCCTGCTTCAAATACTTGCAGTTGATTTTGTCAGTTGTACGTTAATAAAGCTCTCTCTTCTGAAACCTACATGGAAAAATAATGCAAAGACAGAACAGAGTAACTTCCAGGGTGCCCTAAGAAGAGGAAGGAGGGAAACAAGCCCACATACCCTCTTGGCAGCACTTACGTAACTGAAACCATCTTTACATGGAGTTTTGGCCTTCTAGGCTCTTTCTGGGTTTTAGAGAAACGAGTATGTTGGTAAAATCTGCAGTCAGAGATCGCCCTTATCCACTGAGGCCTAACTTCATGCAATTTTGTGTTCCAGGATTCATGAATCCAGCAAGGGAACAGGAAAACTGGATTCATGCTGCTGCCCCAGAAGGCACTGTGAGTGTTAGAAGCCAAACCTGGTTTCAGTCCCTGAAACGGCAGGACTAAGAAGAGTTTCCGCTGGGTATGCTTTTTAACAGTGGGTAGCAAAAATGTGACTACCAAAGTGCAGCCCCCACCACTGGTACAAAAATACTGAAACTAACATTGGGCATGAATTCAGGCACACCGCACCGTGAGGGGGCTTTGCAACATTCGAACTTGGTTCTTGTATTCGTTTCCTATCACTCTGTAACAAATTACAGCAGCTGCCCCTTATGGGGGATGTTCCAGACTCCAGCAGGTGCCTGGATCTGCAGACAGTGCCGGACCCTGTGCGGGACATGTTTTTCCTGTAAACAAACACAAATGTCTTTCCGTCTCAGGGTAGCACTTGAGCACTTCTGCAGATTAAAGTGTGGTGAGAAAGCCAGTATACATTTCCTTTTCCTTCACGATTTCACAGTAACAGCATTCATTGCATCACAGATCGGAGCAACACCAGCATATGACTTCATCTCTTTCTATACTGAGAGGGAACTCTCTCCCTGTCACGTCAGAGAGGTGCCGTTGGGTGCCTCTGAATCCAGGGTCACTAATATGCGCTCTGAGGGTTAGTAAGATGATGGTGCTACTCGCACCCAAACCTGCACACAGCTTGAAACTCATAAGCTATTTATTTCTGAAGCTTTCCTCAGCTGCAGGTAATCGATACCAGGGAAGGCAAAACCTTGGTTAAGAGAGGGCACCTGTATCCCAGACTTAGTGGTGAAAACACATGCACCCTTGGCAGCTCCCCCTTGTGCAGGTTAAGGGCCCACAGTTTTGGGTTCTCTGTTCTGGGTCACAGGGTGGAGTCAGGTCTGGCCGGGCTGAGTGCTTCCCTGGAGGCTCTGGGGAGAAATCTGCTTCCAGGTTCATTCACAGCAAAATCCATCTCCTTAGGACCGTGTGATGGAAAAACCTGTCTTGCTGGCTGAGCTTCTAGAGACCCCCAGAGCCCTTCCCCTGTGACCCTCTGTCTCAAGCCAACAGTGATGACTGAGCCTTCATGTTTGGGTGTCTGACCCCTTCCCCTCCAAAGCTGGGGGGATTTGTGCTTTAAAGCACTCACCTGATCAGGCCAGACCCCTCCAGGAAAAACCTGTCTTGCCCTGATGAGGCGCCGTGGAGAGATGGGGCGTTTTCCCAGCTGTGCTCTGCTCTCCCCTGGACAGCATCCGGACACCAGGGTGTGGGCCTGCAGGGCAGTGAGCTGGGGTCTGTGTGTCCTTGCCCTTGTCTATCTGCTGTCTCTTCCAACATCATTGCAAATAGAAATTGTGAATAAAACACTGAGAAATGGGAAGCAGCTGCTACTGATTGTTAATATCTTTGTGTAATTTAAGATGGACTTTGTGAGGGAGAAGAAACTTGCAGTTGTTTTATTCCCAGATGTATAAAGATAGATTTTTCACTTTCGTAATGGTGTGCTATAAGCATTGTATTTCAAACTTTTTCTGCTCCTGGAATATTTTATGATATAATACTGAATAGACCTACTTACTGAATTGTATTTTAATAAACTTTTTCAAATACTGTGATTTATAATAGCCTCCTTTTTTTGTTTATACTCTATTTCTTTAGAGTTCTGTTTCCAACTTCTTACTTAATAAAAACCTGGGCATGGTGGTGCACTCCTGTAATCCAGCAATGGGGAAGCTGAGGCAGAAGGGTCTCTGGAAGTTTGAGGCCAGCCTGAGATACATCCACATTATGAGTTCAAAGCCTGGACTAATAGCAGTACCCTGTCTGGAAAGAGAGAGACAGACAGTTGGGCAGAAAGGAGGGAGACAGACAGACAGGCCTGCAATTATATAAACACGTTCATGGCTAAGAATACGGTTGATGGAAGCAGCCGACAGCATCCAGAACGGCCGGGTACAGGCGCGGCTCCCCCTGAAGTGGTCAGCGGCCCGGTGCCTGCGCTGCCCGCGCGTGGCTCTCTTCTGACTTCTAACCCCTTCTTCGTGCATTTCTTTGCTTCTGAAGTTTGTCTCCCCAGATCGAATGACTGGGTCTCCCATGGTTTAAAGGATGTTTTTCAAAGGTTTTCACAGCAAGCTGTGACCACAGGCCCACCCGCCAGGCGCCTGTCCCGCAGCCGGGCCCTCCCTGCACAGGTGCTGTGCTTTAGGAAGCGCGTGTCCCTCATGGGCCCGTCCCACGCGTGCACCACACACTTGGCGCAGCCTTAGGAAACCAACATCTGTGCGGCTGCCAGAGATCTCCAAATTTAGTTAAAACTCTCACTCTCACCAATGTTGTCTTAAGTTTCTTGGCTCAGGTCTTAATTTCCTATTCAGCTCCCAGGAAATCTCTCTACACTGCTTATATAAAAAAACCTTCATAAAGAGGGTATTATTACAAAGCTTCTAAGCTAACACAGAATACCGTATACTAATGCTTTGTGTAGCCCTTCAAATGCTTTTCAAGGTAACTTTTATGTCATTCGTCTTAAATTTGTATCTTTACTTCAAACTCCTAGTGTGCAAAAGGCAGGGAGCTGACCCCACTGAAGAGATTCGCGCAGCTGAGGAAACTGGAAAGCTGGCAGACTGTCCGGTCCCCGACCCAGCTTTGTGTGGGGTCAGGGCAGGGCTGTGTGTCCTCCCGAACTCAGCCAACATCAGTGTTATGTGAAATCAAGTAAAGTTTCAGATCCCTGGGGGAAGGCTTAAAATGCCATCCAGACACCCACCAAGAGCCCACACCAAGCGAAAAACCCAGGGAGCGTCTCTGGGCATAGTGTGGGGACAGTGTCCTCCCCAGCGCCCGCCCGGAGGAGAAGACCCACCTCTCAGCCCGCTCCTGTTTCTATGTCATTTACCCCTCAATGTTGAAAGGAATCGGACTCAGGGGCTTTTAGTTCTTTTGTTCTTAGATGTCTGGAAATGGTAAGCAAGCCCTCTTCCCGTGAAAACGTACACTGATGCTTTTCATCCTGAAGTTTCACCGATCCCTAAAGTCAGTTCTCTGGCTTTGATTTTTACCCTGACTTTTGTGGCTGCCTCTACTTTCCTTTCCTGCCCAGAGAGAAACTTCTAAATTCCTTGTCTAGAAGTCACAGCTCTCAGGTTATTTCCTGTAACTGTCACCTTCGAATCTTATCAGTGCTATCAGTTTGATTGAATGAAGGTTAGGAATCGTGATGGTTTAGACAGAAAAAGTATAAATGTATTAAGAAACAGCGGCAGCAGGAATAAGGTCAGAAGATGATTCACTGCTTGTTTGTGGGACTCGGCTGATAAAAACACTTACATCCCATGAGTAAAGTCCGCTGCAGTCTCGGTGTTTTGTTTCTGCTGCCTGAGGCTGAAGGTCACTGTTTCTTTTTCACTGGACTCCCAGGAGGGCTCTTCCTCTACCGGGAGGTCATGTCCTCGTCGTCCTTTCGGTCCTCCTTGTTGTCATCCTTGTCTGCTGTGGGAGCCTCTGGTTCCAGCAGGGATTTGCCTTCCCAGTTGTAGCCAAACCAGTGCGGGGGGTCGTCAGAGCTGTTCTCCTGCTGCTGCACCACCACCGACATCTCAAGCACTGCCTCCCTGGACCAGCAGAGAGGGGCCTTAGCTGGGAGCCCCATCGTGGGGACCCAAGGTGGAGCTTGAGGACTCCTGCTGTGCCCTCTCACCTCACAGGGAGGGTCACTCATGTGACTGTGCTGCTGGCCAGGCTCCCAGAGCCCAAGTGGCTCTCTGGTTCAGAGGCTACTGGACTCGGTGAGTGGGCAGGGAAACCCTCGCCTGGCACCCCGGTTTCCTCTGTGAGGTTTGAATCCTGGGAGCTTTCCCATGAGGATAGTCCCGGACCTAACCAGTCCGGGCCATTCTGTCTGTAACCTTCATTTTATTGAGGAAAAGGTGTGTGACTCAAAGCGGTCCATGTGTGGATGAGTAGCAGTACTGTCACAGAGACGAGGACGGATCTAACGTGAAAAGAGCCATTCTGGGGACAGAAGGGCATTCCCAGGAAGTCGCTTCGAATCACAGGACTAATACTAAAAAGGAGGCGGGTAATCAGCCACTTCTGTTGGATCAAAAGTGAGCAACTGTGATGCTGAACCCTGAAGGGGCTACTTTCTCACCACTATTGCTCTATGTTATGCTGAATTATTAATCACAAAACTAACTGAGCCACTGGTGCGGGGCCGGCATTACCGTACACTTGGAGTTAAGTTGTTCTAAATAGTCATGTAAGTTCAGGTAAGGCAATGAAATTGGAAAAAGTGAAATGTATTAGTTTAAAATGTTTAAGTGTAACAAAATGACAGGGAGACAGTCAAAGCACTGCCAATTCTGTCTCTTACATTGCTTTTTGGCTCGGATGTTTGTATTTGCATAAAACTTACACAAGTTTAAGGAACAATTTGAGTAATTGTTGTGTACTAATTTCTAGCTCAAAGCCACCATCCCATCTGATATGTTTCTCCTGGTATTTCTTCTTTCTCCTTTTTAGTTCTGCCAAGCTGCAATTACCATATTGCGTAAGGAGTTTTCCACGGGTTGTCCTCCAAAGATGGTCCAAGATATAAACCCGAACGTAGGGACCTGAGCTTCACAACACTGGCAGCGCCGGTCGGCACAGTAAGATGCTGCCTGAGGCCAGGAGCCCGGCTCCACCTGTCTGAGCTTTATCTGCTTTCCAAAGCTCCGAGCCTTCCAGCCCCTTTTCATACAAACTCAAACCCAGTGCCTTCCTCTCTGCACTTCTTGAGGAAGTTGACCGTGGAATTAATTTTTTCCAGTACATAGCTCCATGGCTTTGTTTTAAACTTTGTTGTCTTTCTGTGTCCTTAAACGATGTTAAGTTATTTAAGGTTGTATTTCTTTGCATGTCTCTGAAACCTAACAGTCACATCCTAAACAGGAGATTCCAGCAGCTCCCCCAAGTCCTGTGGCTCTCTTGGCTTCTGCTGGTTTGCTAGTCTAGGGGAGGCAGCCTCGGGATTCGGTCTGCAATGCCTTCCCTTCCGGCCCTGACTCCCGAATAGCAAGCTCCTGACACCCAGCACTTCACAGTCACCATTACTCCTGACACTGTACGACCAGAGGGCTCGCTACAGTTAGAAACAACAGTGGGCCTGACCTGTAGGAGAAGAAAAGGTTTGTTGTAGCAATAAAGGATTTTCCAGTAGTTGTACAAATTACATTATCTTTTCATTAGGGGTGGGATTGAGGCAGGATCACTCTATGTAATTTCAGCTGGTTTTAAACTCACTGTGTAGCCCAAACTGGCCTCAGACTCGCAGTGATCCTCCTGTCTCAGCTTCCCAAGCACTTTGAAAACAGGTATGTGTCACCACACCCAGCCTGGGGATTGTTGTTAGCTTCAGAAAAGCAACTGTTTTTGAGAATCCTGGATAGCTGGTATGAGGATGAGAACTCTTCTTGCTAAATTTGGGAATGTATAAATGATGGATCATACAATTCCTCAGTCAGCTACAACCCTGGGGTAAATTTGGGGTAATTGTGATTAAAAAACAAAATTGGCACATAATGACAGTTTCAGAAAATCACAAGAAAAAGTCAATGCCAATATAGATATCAGAGAAGCAGGGGTGAGCAGGGACACTGCGCATTAAGTTCCGTGATGTTGGTCAGAATTCAGGGCCAGGCTGCATGCTGAGCCACAGCCACGGTGAAGAACGCAGTAGTAGCGTATGCATTTCCTAACTCATTTATCCTAATCTTAGTGGTGAGAACCCATCTCCATGCCACCCACGGGCAGCTCCGGTGGAACCGGTCGCCCAGGGGTGTCCTGACCGTTGGGAGCTATGCTCGCAGACTGGAGGGAAGCAGGGGGTCAGTCTCAGGCCCTCCCTTTCCTAGTCTCCAGTGCCAGGATGCTAATGCGCCCCCCCACCTCGGGTGTCTAGAGGTACGGTTTGAATCCTGGGAGCTTTCCCATGAGGATAGTCCCGGAGAGAATCTAAAACTCCGAATTTATCCTGGAGCAAATCCGGGGTTCTTTTTAAAGGAATTCGAATGCTGGTGTGGACTTTCTCCCCTACCGGCTCCGTGCCATTGCTCCCTTATCAGAGAATCCTTAGCCAGGACTGTCTTTGTCACCTGACCAGGGAATGATGTCCTCACAGGGACTGGTTCTCCTAAGACTCAGGACTTCTGGCAAGTTTTCTGAGTTGTTTTGTTTATCATAGCAACCTACATAGCTGCATTTGCACACACGCACTTTGAAAAGTATCAAAACACTTAAAACTGTAAAACCGGAATGTTCTCCAGAAACAGCTCATTTCTCTCCCTTCTGCCCCCCTTCCTCTCCCTGCTCATGGCTTGGTGCTCTGGTACTACAATCAGCACTTAGGAACTAGGAAATACTGAAAAGACAAGGTGCATGTAGGAGCCATGGGGAGAATTTGTGTGACTGTGTTCCACTCTGCCTTGGCCCGAGTGACTCCAAGACCCTGTCTGAGCTAGCTGGGAGCCGACGCCATATGGAGCCCTGGTTAGTCTATTCCTCTCCAGCCTGGGGAGAGGGATTTCCCAGCATGATAGATCACAACTGGTCGTAAAGGATCATTTTAAATGGTTAATATACTGCAGTGTGTGTGTGGTTTTTGTTTTTTATAGATTAAAAGGGGTTCAAGGTGACCCTGTAGTGACATCAGTCACCTTCACATCTCTTTCTTGTTTCTTGAGTAGGCAAAAAGGGGACCATGGAGCCACCAGCAAAGACTGCTTGTGGCCTGCATTCTGTGTCACACCTTCACATCTCTTTCTTGTTTCTTGAGTAGGCAAAAAGGGGACCATGGAGCCACCAGCAAAGACTGCTTGTGGCCTGCATTCTGTGTCACGAGTCAGCTGCACACAACAGGGCACCCTCAGCCCTTAGTGTTCCCGTCCCTTGAGTATCAGAGCTTCGGCAGCGAGGCTGGAGGAGCCAATCCGAAGGCAACAGTGCAGTGCAACCATGATTAGCGCCTGCAGGATAAAGGGCTGCTTCTTACCTGTGCGACCCTAGGCGTTATTTAACCTGTTTCAACCAATTTTCTTCTCATTTTTATGGTAACAGGGTGTTTCTGAGGATTATATAATTGTCTATTTTTTTAAAAAATAGATTTAGCATAGTATGTGGCAAATAATAAACATCGTTATTTGCTCATACTAATAATAACAGTCAGTAGCTCCAATGGCTTGAGGCTTTCTCTCAGCTGGAGAGGAGGGAAACTCTGGGGAAAATTTTATTTCTAGCAGCACAACTGTGTGGAGTGCCTCAGTGTCTGCTCCAGCCACAGCTAGGGAAGGCCTTCAGGGAATCTTCCGTGCAGCTACTTGGGCTCTGAAGGCCATTGAGATTTTCTCTACCAAACTCTCCAGAGTTGAAAGTTTTGGGCTCCAGACACAAAGGTATCTGAAAGGTCCCTTTCCTTTTGCTAATTAGAGAAGTAATCATCCGTTCTTCAGCCTCTCCCTTGTACAGACACTCCCTTGCTGGGTTGTGGGAGGTGTTGTGAGGGTTTTTCTCCCTCTGCCCCAGTCTTTTCTTCCTCTCTGTTGCCTCTCCTGCTTCCCCCACCAAGGGCCACTGTTGAGTGGCTGGCTGTTGTACAACGGCTTCAAGTACAGACAGCTAGATTTTCTTGTTATGTTTTATGATGATGGTTGTGACTAAATACTTCTTGAATTGAGGCATCTGGCCTGTCTTCCTCACTTTCCTGTCACTGAGACTCAATACCAGACACCCAAGACCTGAAGGGGAGGTTTATTTTGGCTCACAGTCTCACAAGCTTCAGTCCAGGGCCAGCAGGCGCAAACACAGAACCAGCATGGTGGAAGGGGCTGCCACAGAGGAAAGCATCCAAGAAGCAAAGAGTAGGAGGAGGAGCCAGAAAGGAGATTTCCCTTCTCATATGACGGTGCGGGGAGGGAGAGAAAGAGAGAGAGACCTTTTTTTTTAGTTTTTGGGTTTGTTTTTTGGTAGATTGAACCTTGCATTTGAGGTCACATTTCTCAGTGAGCCGCCTCCTCTGACCAGGCTGTATCTCCAAACAGCACATTAGACTTTGGATTCATCAGCAGGTTAATTCACTGATGAGTATAAAATCCCCATGAGCCAGTCCCTTTCCAAAGGCCATGACACATGGACACATGAGGCTTTGGGGGATTCTCTAGATCAAAACCATAATAGAACCTTTGTCTCCCTCCACGTGAGGCTTCTTGAGTCACTTCCCAAGAGGCTTTCAGACTTCCGGTTGGTAGAATGGCAGCTGTATCTTATGCTGAAAGTTTATGCAAAAGAGTGATAAACAATCTGCTCATTAACCCAAAGTTTGCTCCTCTCTGGCTTAGGAAGCACAGGCTGAGCAAACCTATCTGCTCTACAAAGCTGGTGCAGTATTTTCAGATCCTGCTGAGTACAGGGGAATTTGTACATGCAATACTTTCTTGTGAAGGATGTCATTAAAATTTAAGGCGAAATCATATGTTTTCATGTTGAAATGGTTCAAAGACATTGAACTGGTTCCCAAGCCAAAAAGCAAAACAAAACAAAACAAAACAAAAAAACTGCTGTATCAGCTACTAAAGGTTACATTTCACCCAGATATGAGTGTCTGCAGTCAAGGGACCCAGCCTGGCTCTGGTTAAAGCAAATAATTGTGCTTTATTAGAATGTAGGTGGGGCATTAGAGATCATCCCTTGAGCTCTGGAGGGCTCCTATACACTGTGCAGTTCAAAGCCCCTCCCCCAGGATGGAAGTGGAAGAAGCTGCTGCCCCACAGCCCCTGAAGCTGACCCCAAACAGCTGCAAGCAGCCAGGCCTCACCGCTTCTGTAACCCGAAAGGCCCCACTGTCTTGGGAGCCCCCCGACTGACAAGCAGCATCCTCTCTTAGATGTTGGATGTAAATACAGATGTTCTTGGATCCTTACTGGTCCAAACCCTGGAGCTCTCCACGTCATGCTGCAGTAGGGATGTCCTGCTCCATTGCCAGACAAGGAGAGAATCAAAGGTTTCTAGGCCTCTCTCCTGCCGGGGCCAAGCCGGGATGGAGCGTTCGGGGAGGCTAAAATGTGGTGCTCTGGCCTTCTTAAGCAAAGAGATGCATAGGTCAAGCCGGCCTCAGGGCCAACCCTCTGCTGCTTCTCGTTAATTAGGACAGCCAGACTCTGTGGTAAAAAGCAAAATGAGCCTTTTGCTGTCTCAGCTCAGACTTCCCATAGGTTAGTTATAATTAGAATTTTGCACTGAGGTTTGCTCAGCTCAGCAGTAAAGTCTTACTCTGCTTTATTTTGTTTTCACTGCGTATTTTTGATCTAGGGAACTTACAAGAGGAGTGAGTAGTTAAAAGGTGGGATTTGGATCTCACTGGATAGGTACTGTGGGTCTTCTTGACCACATACCACATTGGTCACACGTGCTATCTACTTGAGTAGGTCCCTACCAGAAAATTCCCATTCATTTGATCTAAAAACCAAACAAAACTTAAGGCTAAAAGTCACCGCCTACTACAAATGCCCCCGAGTTTCCTCAGGAAGCAGCTCTTGGAGCTCCCCCAGCAGCTGCACACTCACCTGGAAATCTGCCTGCAGTACTGTGTCTTCAGGACCTGGAGTTGTTTGCAGCCCCTTTGGAGGTCCTTGAGGATCTGGTTAGCAAGCAGGACACAACCAGAAATGTCCAAAATGTGCAGATAATGGCACTTTGCCGACAACATCTCTATCGCTGAGTCTGTAAACTGAATACAAAAACCAATGGGTAAGTACAGCTCATTCAGACAAGCCATCCCCCGGAAGTACAGTGTCTCAGTGTGTTTTTGCTACAAAAAGATATGAGATGGGTGGCTTGAATGTCAGGCATTTATTCCTCACATTTCTGGAGACTGTGAAGGTCAAGATCAAGGTCAAGATCGAGACGCCTGCACATCTGGTACCTGGTGAAGGCCCTCCCTGTTTGCAGGTGGCTACTTTCTCACCTTATTCTCATATGATGGTGCAGGGAGGGAGAGAAAGAGAGACTTTTTTTTTTTTTTTTAGTTTTTTTGTTTTTGGTTTTGTTTTTTGGTAGATTGAACCTTTGCACTGAGCCACATTCCCAACCCCGTTTTACTTTTATTTTGAGACATGGTGTCTCTTAAGTCACTAAGTTGCTAAGTTGCCCAAGCTGGGTTCGAGCTTGTGATCCTCTTGTCTCCGCTTCCCAAAGTGCTGGGATCACAGGCAGGTACCACCACACCACGCATTCCTGTTCCTATCAGGACAGAAGCCCATGTGGGGCTGCCCTCTAACCCTATTTACCACCCAAAGCCTCACTTCCTGGCCCTGTCACTTAGGCTTCAACCTACAAACTGTGGGATGCCCAAGCACTCCATGCATAACCGAGTCAGGACCCGGGGAGTCTTTCTCCCAGCTTATCACACAACATGTGGGCAAGTTAGTCTTTCAACTCTATTTCCAAATAAAGTCAGAATTGCAAACCGTTTGCCTCAGGGAATAATAAATTTGTGACTTCGCAGTTATTTTCTTTGACAAGTCCTCCAGTTTGGACGCAAAACTTCATTAAAACTCCCTTAACAATACCTGCCACGCCAGGGTGAGCAACATAAGAAATGCTACAGATGTAGGACTTGGCTTTACTTATAAAATTCACTCCAAGCCTCCATCAGCCTGCAAATGTAGTTACAGAACTGCAGAGCACACTTCTGCTGAAGTTAATGTGCAAGCAGGATCCAGTCACCACAAGGGAGGCCTGGGCATCCAGGATGGACAGTGTGCAGGGTTCATGGAAGGACCTTGTTCTGGGAAGGGACAAGGAGGCGAGACAGCCCTTTGGAGAAGAAAGGTGAGCAGAAGACAGAGACAACATAATCTGCTCTGAGAATGCTGCTGATGGTTCCAATATCTTGCAAGTTTGCCCAGATGTCCTGTAGGGGTGATTCAGCTCCACGTCTCTATTCAATTCCCTTATTCAGGCCTAGCTATTAAATTTATAGCTGGGCTATAAATTTAAATTTGCTGCAGAATCAACTAGATTACTCTCTCAGCAGGAATTTTTTTCCAACTAGATTTAATTTATTTTATGGTTGAACATTGTAAAACACATATGCCAGGAGACTTGGCCCTAGCCTTTTAACATAAAGTTAAGAGAACTATGCAGAAAAGCCCTTTGGTTGAAAATGTATACTTTGTAAGTTTGGAAAAATACATGCTGTCATTGTCTAAGCATGCATAGTTTCCAGAACATGCACCGAACCAAGGTTCAACACTGCAGCTGATTCTCACAAAAATACCTCTAGACTTTCCTGCCGCACTATGCAGGTATCTGAGGGTCTGATCTCATTGAAAGAACAAGGCTCTCGCATCGAAGAGGACAGCAAAGACAACGAGGTGATGGAAAGGTGCAGGGCAGGTGGTGTTCCTAAGAGCAGGATTCGCTTAATGGAGGGAGAGGGAAGAAGGAGCCCCAGTTTCCTATAGTCTGGAGCTGGAGCTGTTCAGTAAGGGAGGCAGGGTTTGGGGGTGAATGGATGTAAGACTGGGAACTGGGGTTGGGGATGACACAGTGACCTTTCTGACTCTCAGATGAGAGGTTCTAGTCCCAGTCCCAGTGGGCTGAGGTTGTGCTATTCCCAATGCAGTTCCCTTTCAGTCTCTTGGGGGGAGAAAAATGTTTAGGACTATATTTTAAAAAAAGTTATTTCATACTTGAGAAATAATATAAACATATTACCAAAAGTAACAAAGGAAAAACAAATGATTCATCACCTTAACATAGCTACTTTCAATATTCTGGAGCATTTCTTAATTAATCTAAGTTCCAGGGAATTTTTTAAAATATTCTGTATGCTAAACATCACCATTGTCGCCTTCCCCATCCTTCCTCCTTGCCTTAGGGCTGTGAAGAAGCTTGACCAGCTCACTGGAGGATGTGACTTTGTCACTTTGCCCAGTAAGAGAGGAAGCTGCCCCAGCTGGGGCACTCAGGCTCATCTGCTCCAGGGAAAGCCCATAGGAAGCTGCAGGACATAAGTGACCCTGGGTGCAGCCACTAGCAGAAGAACCACCCCACTGGGCCCAGTCCAGATTGCTGCCCACACAACTGTGAGCAAATAAAATGGGACATTTAAGCCCCTGAATGTTAGGGTGATTGGTTACACAGCAGTAGGTAAGGGACATGTCAGATAACACCATGTGTCCAGAGTCTCACTCCTGATGATATATGGTAAAGTGTGACCCACTGTCATTTCCTTTCCTTATAATCATTTTGAAACCTGTAGTTGATTTTTCTGATCGCTGGTTTTGAAATCTCTAAGAATTCCCAGATATGTTAGCCCGCTGCATTAAGAATTTAAGACTCAAAAGGGGAGGATTGTCCTGGAGAATCCCAGAATTGGTAAATATCTTATACTTCTCCCTTCACCCTGCAAGTCTGTGGAACTGGATTTAAGGCACTTCACTAAATGTTGGACCATTTGTCCAGGGTTCTCCCTGTATCCTTTTCCTGACTGTAAAAATAATGAAAACAGACCAAAAGTGTTAAGTCCCATCAACCAGTGTCATCAAAGCCTCAGGGACATTGCTAATGACAGACTTTTCCAATAAAACATCTCGCCACAGTGGTATGAGAGAAAGTGTGCATGCCCTGCTCTCATGTGTCCCTGGGCCAGGGCCTTATGGGAGAGCAGCAAGGTTTTGTGAGCTGGCTGTCTCCTTCTCAGATTTGTCTCACCTGCAGGATGGTCCCCAGTGGTCTTGGACTGACACAGCTCTCTATTTTCTGGCTTATAGCTCTCACGAATAACTAGAATGTACTGGGAGTGCAACAGACTGAGATGGGGTGGGGGCACTAGCTAGGATAGCAGGGCTCTGTCACAGTCCTACTTTGTCATGGTTTGTGTCTAGATGTCCCCTCAAAGCCTCATGCAGTCATAGAGTTGTTTTTAGAAGTGGCTGAATCCAGCGTGTGTGATTGATTCATGGTCCAATGCTGGGATTAATGGGAGTGACTGCTGGATTAGTCCGCTGATTGGATTGGCATGGCCCTAACCCTGGTAGACTGGATACAACATAAGGCACAAAAAGAGGATTGTCTCCCCCTGTTTGCTTCTTTTGCTGTCTTCTGTTGCCATAAACTGTCGCCCCTCTGCCAGGAGCCACCCTGCCTGCCTTGGAGCCAGCCTATTAGGGAGTAAAGCCTCTACAAACTGTGGGCCAAATAAACCCTTCCCTGTCTAACATTGGGTGTCAGGTATTTATTTTGGCCTCAGCAACAAAAAGACATACCTGGAAGCAGAACCTGTGAGGCTTTAGTGCAGCAGTCATTTGCCTGTGGGCTATAAAATTCAAGCAGGGGGAGAGAAGTCAAGATGGCCGACCAGCTAGCGACAAAATGCAAAGCCTCTCGGGAGAAACAACTCATGTGCCAGAATAAAACACCCTGGAGAGACCCAGACAGAGGGAGATGGAGTCTCTTGACACAGGAAGAAAACAAAACGTAAAAAAAGCTCGTCAAATATGTTGGGACTACAACTGAAACAGCTAAATATTATAAGACACAGCGTTTTCATTTGCAGTGACCCTCCAAGTTTGCACCAGCCTGAATTTGTGCCAGGTTGAATCCTCTCCAGCCGGCAGAGCCGCCCAAACTCATTCCCACCACCACTCACAGGAAGCACAGCAGTGCTGAAGTCGGGGGTTGCTGAGTGAAGGGACCTTCATTAATCCATGGTCAGTGCTGGGAATGAGACCCACACACACACACATGGGAAGGGCATGACAAAATGGGCAACATGTTGGAATCTGGCAGGAGGAGCCTGAACTGGAAGCAACAATGACTTCAGTTGGTTGCTCCCTCCCCAGAGCAGATTCATGGGATTTGCTTGGACTGGGCCACACCCCTGGCCAGGACCCAGTGAGCTGTCTCAAATCCATTCCCTGCACCTAGCACGCACTAACCGGGTGAAGGCCCCTGAAGTTTGGTTGGCCCCTGAAGTTTGGTTGGCCCAGGGCAGGCAAATACAGCCGTTGCTTACACCTCACTGACAAGAGCAGGCAGGACAGGGTGAAGGTCCTTCTCCAGCGTGCTTCAGAGGAAACGTGGCCAACAGGGAAGGGGGCTGGGACCTGCACTGTAACCTGTGTGGAGGAAGCCAGGGCCATGACAGGAGAGAGAGACAGGAGGAGGCCCCCAGCCCACAACCCTGAGAGCCCTGATCCAGGAGAGGGAAAAACAAGGGAGACTGAGGTGGCAAACATGCAACATCAGACATGACTTCAATGGATATTAAGAGATACCTTCAGAACCTTGTACATGAGCTCAAAACTGAAGTATTAAATCAGGTAAAGCAAGATATGAGTAGAGTAATAAAAGAAATGCTCTCAGGAAGCATCTCTCAGGATGATACAGACAGAAGAAGGGAGGAATACAAAAAAAATGAGAGAAACATCTGATAAAGAATATAAAGAAAATATAGAATACATGAAGCAGATTCAAAGAGACTACCAGGAAATTAAAAACTCCATTGAAATATGGCAAAACTCCTTATAAGAAACTAAGCATAGACTATCAAAACTTGAAGACAAGTTTGCAATGTGTGATCATGAAAGGAAAGATCTCAAAAATAACAAGGAAACAAGCAGTAACAATACAAAGGCTAGAAGATGACAAGAGAATCTACAATTTAAGAATAAGAAATGTGAATGAAGAAGCAGGAATACATACAGGCAAATTACAAAGGCTATTCATGGAAATAATTAAGGAAAACTTCCCAAGCATGGGAAAAGAAAATGACATTCAGTTGTATGAGGCATACAGAACCCCAGCCACCTACAACCAAAAAAGATCTAGACCCAGACATATAATAATCAAGTTGCCAGAAATTCAATATAAAAACAGAATATTAAAAGCCATCAGAGAAAAGAAACAGATGGAGAAACAAGATGCTCCATGACAAACAGGAACTGGGGGAGTTTGTGATCACCAATCCAACCCTACAGAGAATACTGAAGGACATTCTAGAGAGAGAGAAAAGAAATACCAGGATTTTAGGAACGTGGCCGAAAGGCCTCAAGGAATGGGTCAGGCAGTAGAATGAAGGAGAAAACTAGACAAACAAAGGCAGAAAAATAGCATAGCAGAAATGAGGCAGAGAAGGATAACTAGAATCTCTAACATAGATGGCCTTGATACACTATATTGTTAATAGTGCACCAAGATTTAAAACCCACATTACTCACACTACTCTGCTTAGATGTATTATATTCTGTTCCAGTCATTCTACCTGTACTAGATTTGAAGGCACAGACAGTAATCCTGAAAATAACAGGATATAGTATGGTAATCATCCTTAATTTCCTATTAACTTAATCTAAAGCTCTATAAAACCTACACTGTTTTACCATGACTGATCATAATCAAATCTGGTTTGTTAGATCACTGTTTTATATTGATAGATTTTATTCAAAGCTGTTATGATTGATAGTATCAAGTCTGAGAGTATAGGCAATTGTACTTAAGATGACAAGATTCACTAGAATAGCCACTCTGGTTTGATTATTACCTGCCTTTGAAGTTTTATACTGTCTACAATGTTTTATTTTTACTAATATTGTTATGTACTGCCATATTCAATTATACTGCTATATTCAATTATGCCTGATGATATAGACAATTCTATTGAAGATAATAAGAAACAACACAGTAATCATTGTAGATCACCTTGTATTGTGGTTTTATATGACTTTTTGGTTTCATGCTTTTGTATGAATTTGTTTTGTTTTGTTTTGTCTTGCTAAGTTTTGTTTTTCCCTCTAATACAGAAAGGATAGAAATATATGTAGAGATTCATGCATGTGTAGCTGTTTACACTTTCACTGTTTGAATATCTACTTTGTATGCTTTAATTTTGTGACTTGAATAACTATATCTAAGAGGACAATATGTAATTTGTCAACTAGTGATTTCTTATTATCTTTTTTTTTGAAATTCTGTATTATCTCTACCTTTTATATGCTTTTGTTTCTCTTTAAATAAAAAAAATTTTAAAAAAGTAAAAGAAGGAACAGAAAGTGCTCTAAAGGATATAACTGCATTTATGTTTAAGTGTGTAGGATTGATAACCATGTTGCTAAGTTGTTATTGGATCATTGAACTTCTTTGCAGCCTCACTGTTTGTCCACTCTGTGCTTTAATTTTGTAACTTGAACAACTATGTCTAAGAAGACAATTTATCAACTAGTGATTTCTTACTGTTTATTTTTTTCTGAAATTCTGTATTGTTTCTACCCCTTTTTCTGTTTTGCTTTTTTCCTCTTTAAATAAAATAAAAATATAAATAAATAAATAAATAAATAAATAAATGAAATTCAAGCAGGGGCCACTTCCTGCCACCTACCCCTTCCCGACAGAAATGTAGTTCCAAAAGCAAGGCTTGCTGCAGCCCTTTCTCCCTCCTGTGTGCAATGCAGAAGTAGTTTACAACTGTGCAGGAGTTCACTTTAATTTTTCTCTTTCCCAAAACCCTTATACTTTCTTTCTAATTATTAACTCCACAGGATCAAAGATGACTGTGCTAGGTGAGAGCTTTTGAACTAGGCCCATTGCGGCCAGGCTTCTCCCTGATTGGAGCTTGCTGTTTTCGGGTTGGGTGAGATGAGGTTCTGGTTCCACTGAATGGTGGTAGAGGTGAGGTGACTGCTTGGAAAAGGCAGCCTTTGGAGATGTTCCACAGAAAACCGTGTGACACCCATGGGTGGGCTTTTGGGAAACCTGGTCTAGGTTACAGCTCATCAAGAGCGACCTAAGAGGACTCAGTTAGGCTGGGTCACTAGAGGAAAAGTGAGTGAGGAATATCCTGATTGGGCCAAACAATGGTCCCCACATTTTCTGAATGGGGGTACTCATTCGACCCACAATTTATACAGAACAATTGAGATGGTAAAGCTGTTGTGTTGCTTTACACGGGATTCTGAAGGTTGACCCGGCTCACTTCTAGAACCAGGTAGTACTGACCAGAGTGACATCTGGTACCCCCAGTTCTACCTGGGTATATGCCTAAGGAACTTTGCTGCAGGCTGTCTGGCTCACACCTTCCCCCCACTGCCTCCTCTTCCTTTCTGAGGCAGCTGTGGAGGATGTGGGAGACTCCACCATCATGCCCTTAATGCGCTCGCAAGCAACACAGAGCTCGGTGTGCAGTGGACTGGATGTAGGGAGACTTGCGCTGGGCCAGTGCTGTCTTCACAGAAGAGAACACACTTCGTAACCACCTTGCCATTCTTGAGGGTTTGTTTTTATTTCTTTAAGATTAAAAATTTTTTCATCTTTCTGAATATTTTGTCAAAATTTAAATATTTTCTTGTTGGTCTGTTGTGGCCTTTTCTTTCAGTGTGGTAACCCTTGACCATATGTCCATGACTAGTAGCGGGGGCTAGGAATTGGCTGGAAGCTTTTCCACTACAAACTCCAGGGAGGGGTAGCCTGGGTCGGGGATTTGTGGGGGCCTCAGTGGCAGTGCATTCATCTCAGGCTCCCAACATCTCTGAAAAAGAGGCTTCTTTCTAATCTCCTGCCTGTGGGAAAGATCTGGCAGCCAAGTTCTGGCTGCTGAGTTGGAAGAAGCACTTGAGGGCCAGCACTTAATGTCCAATCTCTAAATCCACCATCTGGCTTCTGGGCCACACTACAATTAATCACAGTGTCTCCAGCCCAGCTATCCTCTGTTTGACTATCTTGGATATGGGGTCTTTTGGGGAGCAATTATGCTCACCAGGAAACACTGGCAATGTCCAGGGACATGCTTGGTGGCCAGAACTGGAGCTGGGCAGAGTTGGGTGCTACTGACCAAGGTAGGCAGGTGCTCTAAACATCCCACGTCCCTAGGTACCACTCTCAGACACACAGCCAAGAGGTGTCTTGTTGGAATTTCAATAGTGACAGCACCAGAAACCTGCACTTAGAACTGAATCCCTTGCTTCTGTTTGGGGTGGGAAGGGACAGAAACCTGGAGGAGTAAAAGAGAGGAGGAGATCTGAGGATTCTCCTGCTCCTCCATAACTTTTAACTCTGCTTTTCTTCTTTTAACTCTATCCTAATCCGTTGCAAGGTGCTACCCAGTGTAAAGGTGGTCACATGGATCAGATATTTTTTTAGACTTCTCAACTGTTGGTGTAGGATTTAATGCTATCTCCAGGCTGCTAAATTTTCCCAACTACTTTCAAACTTCCAGAGACAGTTTGTTCTTGTTTCCTCTGCTATTTTTCTGGTCTGCATAGAGCCTCACTCTTCATATGCCGTGTTGGAGGGTTCAAAGGAGCATATGTGTATAGTCAACTGGCCAAATTAGTCCAGAACCCAAGATTTCTATTTCTTGATGTGGAGATAGGTCCACATTATGTTAAGAGAAAAGAAAGTAAGGTACAATTTATATTGGAAATTATTATTCTAGTCTTTTTTTAAAAGAGACAAAAGACAAAACTAAATATTTTTAACTTTTTTGTATATAGGAAAAATTCTAGAAGAATAGTTATGATAATGGGTCTTACTTTTTCCGTTGGGCTTTTATATGTACGCAAAGGCCCAGGCTCAGTGAAGTTACATGTTAACACTTCACATATTTGTTCAGGGGAGATACAGACTATTTCTATCTGATAGAACTGGAATCTCAAGGTTAGATCTGGCGATCATACTGTAACAGCCAACATCTGTCTTCAGTTCCTATCAATACCACGTTCATTGCAATGCTCCATGCTTTGACATTGTTGTGTTGTTGATTCCTTCATTAATGAATAAAGCTCTGACAAATGCTTGTATTTGTGTGGGAATTGTTTTTAACCTTGTGAAAATTCTACTTCGACACACATGAAATCCCAAAGCTATTTAGTATGGGGATAGGAAGGAAATCTAATGAACCCCTTGGACATGGTCCAGGAAAGCAGTTCTGCGGTGGAACCAGGCCTGCTGGCCTCATCTGATGTGGGGGAGCTGGACTCCCGAACATACCTGTGGGCAGTCTGCGATGCTGAGCGATGTGAGACCAGCGCAGTAAATGGCCAGTGCTTTCACAATCTCATTGGACAGCTCGGGACAGTAAGAGACATCCAGGAGTTCCAGGGTCAGCAAGCTTTTACAGAATGCCTGCAACAAATTCCAAGGTCAAAGGTTTTCCTTACTTTTCCTAAGTCTTCACTGAATATTACCTGTCTAAAGCCATCATACCTATCCCAGTTTACTTAGCATGAGTTTCAGTCCCAGAAATATAGATGTTGCTCTTGTTGCCAAAATAAAATAAGAAAATATTATATCCAAAATCTTGTTTCAGCAAGAGATCTTTATATACCAGTTTAACAGCTCAGTAATATTTGAATTTCAACTGATCCTATCTCATTTTTTTCATGTTACTCCTAATGAAATGTAACTCATGTGGTCGGTAATTATTAGAGTTCTATTCAGCCAAAGGAGTAGAGCAGGAAAAATCTGGAGTTGAGACTAAATGATAAATACTTCAGGGACTACAGTGGGGAATAATAGAAAAGCACATTCTTTTAAAATTTTATTTCTACTATTTATTCCCTCTGAAACCTCAGCTAGTCACTTAACCGTTCTGAACCTTGGTTTGCTCTTCTAGTCAGAGAAAATATTTATTTCTTAGCATTACTGTGAAATGCCAAAATGTCCAAACTTTCTAGAACTGTAAAAAGGCTGGAAGTCATTAGGAATTCTCCCCTTTATCTTGATTTTTTGAATTTATTAATGTTCAGTCCCCCCCACCCCCAAAATGAGTGATAAAAGGAAGCTATAAGAAAAATTACAACTCAGCAGTTATTTAAGAGGAAAGTTATCCATAAAAATAAGTCTAACAATAATTGTAAAAATATAGTAACCAGACATGGTGGTGCATGCTTATAATCCCAGCAGGCTGAGGCAGGAGAATACAAATATCAAGCCCAGTCTGGGTAATTTAGTGACTCAGCAAGATCCTGTCTCAAAATAAAACATTAAAATGTTTTCCTGTCTCAAAATAAAACAATTAAATGGGATGTAGCTCAGTGTGGGTTCAAATATATAGCAAGACTAGTAGAAATTGCAACAATGACCAGTTCCTGAAAACACGCAGAAAAAAATCTCTTCCTCATGCTATAATTTCACTCTGTACCTACTCAGTCACACCAGAGGTTTTGACTCATGAGAAGCCGCTCAGGCACTTAGGGTACAGTATCAGAGAAAGTCAGTAAATGATTGTTCACCATGAATTTGGTTATGAGGTATTAGAGTTGATACATTGTGTTAACTTGAGACCTTTAGAAGTTTTAACTAAGAGACTCAGCAGGGAGCCAGGTGCGGCACCCTTTTCTGTCCATCCACGCCTTGTGACAAGGTCCATGGGTGGAGGAGAGCGCTTCTCCAGGAAAAGGACACCGCATGTGGGAATTGGGCGCAAGGATCTTGGAATGTTTTGTACTGATAATTGTAATTTGTGTAGTTCACATGTGTATGTTTTTATGTAATGCTCAATATGGAGTCGAGGGTGGAGACTCCAGGGGGGTTGCTGGA
>PVLA01011368.1:0-53794 GCA_004027455.1 Hydrochoerus hydrochaeris
AAATGTACAATCAGGTTCACTGCCTAAAGGCTTGCGCACTGGGAGAATTTCTTTTCATCTCTGTCCTTCAGAGATATTCTGAAAAGCAGTAGTTCTGCTGCAGCTGTCCATTTTTAGGTGGTGCCTGCATGACAGGCAGAATCACCTGTAAACCATGCCCTAGTTTCCTCTTCCTCTGTCAGCTTATTACATGCTGCACCTCATGAAGCCATGAGGCTAGGAATTTGAATCTTTGTGCTCCTTATTTTTCTTTATTAGCTTATCTTCATGGTTAGCAGACTTCAGAATTTTTATGTGTGTTGGAAGCTCATGATTTTCCTTGACTAGTGATACTAAAATCAATCAGCCCATATTATCATATTTCCCACTCTGCCAAAAATACTAAAAAATATCATATATAGAGTTATTAAACTCCTTGCATCTCACAAGTAGTGAATTAGGACAGTAAAATGGATCTACAATGTACATTATTTTAAATGGTTGCACAACATGGACTATCAGCACTCTATATATTATCAGAGAGATAGACCATGGGAACTTTTGGTTTCATCAAATTAGCGAACTCCAGAAAGCATTCAAGTCATTAAAGAAACCAATCCTTATAATTCTGTTTCACTAGAGCCACTGCTGATCTCAAAATCTGTATCAGTTTTAGTTCAACAGAGAAAATTCATGCATACAATCACACATGTATACATATATGTACACATACATACACATATATGTGTACAGTAGTGTGTACGTATATAATATTTTAAAGCATAGGCTCACAATAGTCAGCTGCAGGGTCAGATGTGGAAGAATATGTAAAGACCATGTGCATTCTGGACAGCTGAAGGATTCAGTCAAAAGTTGAAAGCCAGGAGCTCACTGCAGATTCCCTGTGCCAGTCTGTAATAGGAAATGGAAGAATGTGTGCTAGAAGGCTGAACAGTCCCAGCCGGCATCCTAGAGACAGATGTCCAAAGTTGATAGTGAAAACTGAAGCTCCTTGAAAGAAGTAGAAGTGATATTTCCTTCTTTTTTATTGAATCCAGGCCACAAGTTTATTGGATGGTGCCACCCACACTCAGTGGGTCTTTTGCTTTCAGCTGGTCCCTCATTCAGACACACCTAAGTGTTTCTTACTCAGGTTGACAGTATACTTAACTTGTCATCACATCATCTCTAGTCTAGAAGCTGCTTTTTAGAGAATATTTAAAACAATAGCACTGACAATACATCTTTATTTATTTTACCTTAAGTATTTTGTATCAGGTTAATGCACCAAAATTTGTCAAAATTTTGTAATAATTCAAAATCAGTAAGAGACAATGTTTGATTTTCAGCAGAAGGAAATAAAATTTTCAGCCACTTCTAAGCATAGAACAAGACAGTGTACAGTTTTACAAAGAGAGATGTTTAAGAAGGACTGGGGATGATGATATAATGAGCATGTGATTTTTCAAGTAATAAGTGCCAAGATACATATAGTTTTGTAAAATATTGTGCAGTTGGTAGTGAGGAAGAACCCCAGATTAACTGAATGGTTTAATTCATATAAAATTATAGTGGAATCATTTAAGAAGTATTTTCTTGTTAAATTGCAGCACATCAAGTTATGTCATTCAATAGAAGATTAATCTTTATCTAGATTGAATAGATTTATTTCCACTTGAGTTTTGTATGCTCAGGAGTAAAGGAAGTGGAGGAATATTGTAGCTCATAGTTATGGTTTGGGTGTTTATGTGCAAGGTGTGACTACCTATAAGAAACAGTAGTTTTCTTATTTTCTTCTTGGTTTGCTACTCCCATCTGTACACGATTTGTAAAAATTTAGAGATCATTTAGACGACCTCTACAAAAAAGTGATTCTTCATTTCAAATGGATCAGTCTAAACCGAGCAGGAAAATTCATAGGGATTGTTGGGAATAGATATGTTGTGGCTTCCAAACTCTAAGGTTAACTATACTAGAATGAGGAAATTAGAATGAACGATTTAGACTTTAAATAAATGAATGAATTAGAAATTCAAAGAGACATTTCTAATGTTTGGTATTTCTAGTTGGTATCATTTCAAGGGTAAAAGGCATATTGCTGGCAAATAAGAACATTCTCTTAAAATTTATTTTTTTATAATATCAAAAATATGTACATTTTAGCATTGTATACTTGCAAGTATTAGGAACTTCAAACAGAGTTGGAGGATTATTAAGCATTATTCATCATTTTAGAGACAGCATAGCAAACAAAAATGCTGATAGATATAGTAAAGCATTTGTACAACATGTTCACATCTCTTGTCAATTTACCTAGTTTTTAGTAAAATTAAACACTTTTTGAAATTATTTTTGTTCTCATGGTTATTTATAAATTAAATTCAATCATCCAGTGTTTTATAAGTCTGTTGCAATGTATTTCCCTCTATGTTTTTTTTTAATTTTGTGATATCGAGGATTGAACAAATGTCCTCATGCATGCCAAGGACATGCTGTATATTAACAGCCTTAGTTTTATTGTATCAAGTTAAAAATTTCAGAAACTGTGAACCCTGAAAATCAGTAATTCCAAATCCTCAATGAACAATACATCAAAATCACAATAAATACAAATACAAAATCAAAATAATGTGATTTTATGCTTAAGCTAAATAATATATCTCCTATGTATTTTATAGATCATGATAATGAACTAGAATCAGATCAGTTTTATTGGGAAATCATAGCTACCTAATTGAATGCGATTTGAATACTATGTTGTTACACTTCAATTGCATAAAACATCATTTTCCAATATTTTGTGTTTTAGTGAGTCCATTTTTTTGTTCTAAAATATTTTTACATTAGACCCCCAAAGTATATGTAATGTGCACTATATATAAAAAGAAATTCTCAAAAATTTAAATTGCATTGAACCATACATTAAAGAGAAATAGAATGGTGGTACCTCAAATATATCATCAAGGTAGAAAATACAAGCAAAGTCCAAATGATCAGCTATCCTTGAATGAAAAAAATATGTATAATACAAAAACAATGATAAAAAAGAATTCAAGTTTAAAAAGGAAGTCAGAAGGAGTTTGACTCATGTCTTTATGAAGAAAATTAAAATGCAGAAATGACATAATTCTGAGTAGAGAAAGATATTGTTCCAATAATTTTAAGTTATGAACACTTAGGGTTTTCATGACTTGAGAAAAGGATTGACATGGTTACACAGAATTGACCACAGGCAATTACAAATGCTTCACCTACCAGGCCTCACAGGGCAAAGCCCCCCTCTCCGTACCCAAGTTGATGCATAGCTAATACACTGCAGTCTCTGAAGGCAGTTGCAGTCCAGTTTCATGTTCCTTTGACCAGGTTATATTCTTTCACATATTTATACCTGCAACTCTTTGCCTTTATTCCGGAGTGTTTTTTTTTTTTTTTTTTGCAAGGACTTTGGCAGAAATCTTTAGGAAACTCTACCGAGGTTGCTTTTACAAAGGTGGATGAGGGAAATATCTTTTATTTTTAAGTTTATTTTAACTGATACACAAAAACATAAGTGGTGCCATATCAATAATCCCAGTTATTCAAGAGGCTGAGACAGGAAGATTACAAGATTGAGGCCTGCACGAGCTCAGTGGCATAGCACCTGCTTGGTAAGCATGAGGTCCTGAGTTCGACTCCTGATACCCCTTCCCCCCCCCAAAAAAAAAGAATTGAACAACTTTAAGACCATTATGAACAACTTACAGAGACAGTGTCTGAAAAATTAAAATTATAGAGGAAACAAACATAAAAGTTATATATGAATGGGATACTAAAATAGTGTTCTATACATATAGTGCAATGTTTCAATCAAGTTAAATATATTTATCTCCCCAAACATTTACTAATTCTATATATGGCAAACTTTCATTATCCTTTCCTGAAGCTTTTGAAATGTGCAATTCATTACTGTAATCTACAGTCCTTGTACTGTGTAATATTATATCAGACTTTCTCAGTCCTACCTAATTATGATTTAGTACACATTGATCAAATTTCCATATTCCTCCATTTCTCCTAATTTCCTTGGCTTTCAATAACCTTAAGTCTACTCTTGACTTCTATGAAATCAAATTTTAGATTCCATATATGACTGACATCACATGGTACTTGTCTTTCTCTTTCTGGCTTGCTTCACTTAGCAGTGATCTCTTGTTCCAGCTATGCTGCTATACAGGATGTAATTTTACTATTTCATAGTTGAATATTATTTAACTATGTGTCTGTGTTACAGTTTCCTTAACCATTATCCATTCATCACTTGACGGACAAACCATAGACTTATGGATGATAACAAGGAAACAGTACAGAAGTTCCTCAGGTTATTCCAGTTCTGGGTATAGAGCCGAGAGAAGTGACATCAACATACTAAACAGAGACTTGCATACCCACAATTAGTGTGGCACTATTCACAATAGCTATGCTATGGAATCAACTTAGTTGTCCATCATGGGTGAATAGATAAAAGTGTGGTTTGCATGCACAATGAAATATTGTTCTGCAATGGAGAAAAATGAAATTGGAGGAAATTGTATTAAAGAGAAATATGTCAGACACTGAAGGACAAGTACCATATGTTATTTTTCATATGAAGTTAAAAAAAAGTCCAGGAGTTGAACTATTCAACCAGATACTAAGTTTGTATCTAAATTTAACATATCTTATGATACTTGCCTGTGGCTTGTATGACACTTTGTTCCTTATTGATTTTTAACAAAGTATGTGGTTCTAACTTCTATATAAAAATTCACATTCTTAACTTTCTATCTATGCTTGAAATTTCATATGAATTTCATCTATTCCATTTATATTTTTTTCCTCCATAGAAGAATGAAAAGTTCTCAAACACTCAGAAAATGTGTTGCCAGTGTATTTATTTTCAGTTTTTTTCCCCTTGGGAAGATGTCCAGTGAATGTAGAGGAAATTTAGCTCTAAATATATAGAAAAGGATGATTTAATAACACAATAATATCATCAAAGTGTCAGTTTTCTTTTGTCTTCTTTGTTTGCCATCCAGATCAAATAAGTTTTGTTTTTCTGCTTTCAAGATGGATATCACAATTCTGAATCTTGAACACTTTCCTTTTATGTTAAGAGTATAAAAGAGAAGAGAAAGAAAAGGTTGGTAACTATATCAGGAAAGCAAATATTTTCTTGAACGTCTTTGTTTCCTGTTGCATTAGTGAGAAAAATCCATGTCTAACATTTTCTGTCCAAACATCTAACATATTCAGATTTATCATCTGTAAAATTACATAACCACAGATTCATAAAGTTAGAAATAATATGGCATGTGTGTGTTACTTACGAAAATATCTGGCAAATATTAAGAGATGTGTATTTATTTTTCTTTTGAGTAATTTATGTGTATGGGTCAATGAATCCACATAAAACCAAAAATAGAAGATACTCAAGGTCACCAATAATGGTTACAGCATCCCTAATATTCAGGTCTTACCTATAAAAAGAAAACCATCAATGGATTAGATACAAGGAGAAATGAAGAATTAGGCTGATTCATGAGGATAGTTTATCTGCCACATATTTTAAGTTGAAGATTTAGAATGAAACAGGTCAAACACTGTAATACAAATATGAATACCAATAAAACCAGTCCCTGGTTGAAAGAACATCTTAGGAGTCACAGCCAAATTTCATGATTCTCTATCTTTACAACTAAATGTACTGTCAAACCCCAAATCATTGCTACCTAAGCTTACATGGACCCTTATTTTATTTAAGTTTATGGGCAGAAATTGTTACTTCATCACTGACAGTTTTTTATATCTTTGCGTGAGAAAACAGGCCTCTATATCTGCTATTGTTACTTTTGGAATCAGAGGTTACAGATTCATTGATATTAAAACACTCTTTACTCTGTTTTAAATATTTCTTTATTCTGTCTTCTAATACTTTCTGTATAAAGCAAATGATCATTTGGAAATAGAAGAACTCATAAAAATTGCAACTATTTATGCAGATTAAGCACCTTATATGTAAGATCAGATTTCAATTTCTAAAGTGCAAGTATTGGCATTTTTATTGTATGTATGAAGAAATAGAAACTCAGGAGTTTTAAAAACTTGCCTAAAGTCACAAACTAGTATGTGGTGCCTGACCCTGGACTTGAAATCATTTATCTATGGCTTCAAACAAAATATATAAAACTGTTGGTATTGATGTGTGACTTTGCTCAAATATTATTTTCAATTCTTATTTACTGTCACTTATTACTATAATTTATGTAATTTCTTTACTATTGATTGAAAACAAGGGAATTTTGCGAGTTCCCACTCACTAAATGATAACGCAAGCTTTCATGTTATGAGATGTTCTAAGTAGAGACTTGTATGTCAAAGAACTGTGGGAGGTCTCTTGCCAACAACTAGCTCACAACAACCAAATGCTTCAGTCCCATGGCCTACGTGGAACTGAATACTGCCAATAGACTCATGAATAAAGTGAGAAGCAGATCTTTCCCAGATTAGCTCATAGATGGTTACAGCCTTGAGAAAGACCTGTAGCCAGAGGATCCAGTTAAGTCATGTTTAGATTCTTGATACACAGTAAATGCAAGTTATATGCTGTTGATTTAAGCCATTAACTTTTTTTAAAGGGTAGAGATAATAGAGAATTCCAAAAAAAGATAAACAATAAGCAATAACTAGTTAATAAATTACATATTATCCTCTTAGAAATAGTTGTTCAAGTTACAAAATTAAAGCATACAAAGGAGATAGTCAAACAGTGAGAGTGTAAACAGCTACGCATGGATGAATCTCTACGTGTCTTTCTATCCTTTCTGTATTAGAGGTAAAAACAAAACTTAGCAAGACAAAACAAAACAAATTTCTATAAAGACATGAAACCAAAAAGTCATATAAAAGCACCGTACAAGGTAATCTACAATGATTACTTGGTTGTTTCTTATTATCTTCAATAGAATGTCTATATCATCAGGCATAATTGAATATAGCAGTATAATTGAGTATAGCAGTACGTAACAATATTAGTAAAATAAAACATTGTAGACAGTATAAAACTTCAAAGTCAGGTAAAAATCAAACCATAGTGGATATTCTAGTGGATCTTGTGATCTTAAGTGCAGTTGCCTATACTCTCAGACTTGATACTATCAATCATAACAGCACTGAATAAAATCTGTCAGTACAAAAGAGTGATCCAACAAGCCAGATTTGATTACAATCAGTCATGGTAAAACTGTAGGTTTTACAGAGCTTTAGATCAAGATAATAGGAAATTAAGGATGATTACCATACTATATCCTGTTATTTTCGGGATTACTGTCTGTGTCCTCAAATCTAGTACAGGTAGAATGACTGGAACAGAATATAAAACATCTAAGCAGAGTAGTGTGAGTAATGTGGGTTTTAAATCCTGATGCACTATAAACAGTATAGTGTATCAAGGCCATCTATGTTAGAGTTTCTAGTTATCCTTCTCTGCCTCATCTCTGCTATGCTATTTTTCTGCCTTTGTTTAGTTTTCTCCTTCATTCTACTGCCTACCCCACTCATTGAGGCCTATCTGCCACTGTTCCTAAAATCCTGGTATTTTTTTTTCTCTCTAAAATTTCCTTCAGCATTCTCTGCAGGGTTGGATTGGTAGTCACAAACTCCCCCAGTTCCTGTTTGTCATGGAAGCATCTTGTTTCTCCATTAATTTCTAGTGACAGCTTTGCAGGGTACAACAATCTGGGCTGGAGGCCACCTTCCTTCAGGACTTGGAAGACTTGGCTCCCAGTTCTTCTTGATCTGATGGTCTGTGTTGAGAAGTCAGCCATGATTCTGATGATCTTACCTTTATAGGTAATCTGTTTTTTTTCTCTGATGGCTTTTAATATTCTGTTTTTATACTGAATTTCTGGTATCTTGATTATTATATGTCTGGCTGTAGCTCTGTTTTGGCTGCAAGTGGCTGGAGTTCTGTATGCCTCACACAACCAAATGTCATTTTCTTTTTCCATGCTTGGGAAGTTTTCCTTAATTATTTCTGTGAATAGCCTTTGTATGTATTCTTGTTTCTTCGTTCATGTTTCTTATTCTTAAATTGTTGATTTTCTTGTCATCTTCTAGCCTTTGTATTGTTACTGCTTGTTTCCTTGTTATTTTTAAGAGATCTTTCCTTTCATGATCACACATTGCAAACTTGTCTTCAAGTTTTGGTAGTCTATCCTTAGTTTCTTTTAAGGCGTTTTGCCAGCTTTCAATGGAGTTTTTAATTTCCTGGTAGTCTCTTTGAATCTGCTTCATTTATTCTGTATTTTCTTTATATTCTTTATCGAATGTTTCTCTCCTTTTTTTGTGTTCCTCCCTTCTTCTGTCTGTATCATCCTGAGAGATGCTTCCCGAGAGCATTTCTTTTATTACCCTACTCATATCCTGCTTTACCTGATTTAATATTTCAGTTTTGAGCTCATTTACAAGGTCTGGAAGATATCTCTTAATGTCCATTGAAGCCATGCCTGATGTTGTGTGTTTGCCGCCCTCAGTCTCCCTTGTTTTTCCTTCTTCTGAATCAGTGCTGTCAGGGTTCTGGGCTGGGGGCCTCCTCCTGCCTCTCTCTCCTGTCATGGCTCTGGCTTCCTCCACACGGGTTACAGTGCAGGTCCCAGTCCCCTTCCCTGTTGGCCACTTTTCCTCCGAAGCATGCTGGCAAGGGAACTCCGCCCTCTCCTGCCTGCTCTTGTCACTGAGGTATAAGCAGGCTGTGTATGCCTGCCCCTCCCCACCGGGCCAGCCAAACTTCAGGGGCCTTCACCCTGTCAGTACATGATAGGTGCAGGGAATCAATTTGGGATGGCTCATTGGGTCCTGGCCAGGGGCGTGGCTCAGCCAAACAAATTGCAGGAATCTGCTCTGGGGAGGGAGCAACCAACCAAAGTCACTGTCACTCCCAGTTCAGGCTCCTCCTGCCCAATTCCAACATGTCATCCACCTGGTCGCGCCCTTCCCATGTTGGGGGTCTTGCTCCCAGCACTGACCGTGTATTAATGAAGGTCCCTTCTCCGGCTTGGCTCTCCGCTCTCTGCTGGGCTCACCAACCCGGGACTTCAGCGCTGCTGCGCTTCCTGTGAGTGGCGGGGTGAAGGAGTTTGGGTGGCTCTGTTGAAAACTTGGCAGGTTGCCGCGAACGAAAACTCTGTGTCCTGTAATTTCTAGCTGTTTCAGTTGTAGTTCCAACGTATTTGATGAGCTTTTTTACTTTTTAATTTCTTCTTGTGTCAAGAGGATCCATCTCCCTCTGTCTGGCTCTCTCCAGGGTGTTTTTTATTCTGGCATATGAATTGTTTCTGCCAGGAGGCTTTGTATTTTGTTGCTCACTGATCGGCCATCTTTTCTTCTTCCCCCCATTAACTTTTGGAATTTGATGCAGAGCAAAAAGTAACTCACCAAATACGTTATTCATGCTTTGTAAATGAATGTATTCTGGTGATATATCCTGGCCATGACTCAGCTTTAAAGTGAAATGTGAAAGCATTTATAAAATATCTGAGACTAAGGCCCCAAGTAACCTTGATAATGCAAAGAAAACTATAGTCGACTCAAGTTTTCTTTATTCTTAGTCTTTCAATATTTGAGCAAATAGAGCAGAAGAAAAAAAATACTTATCATTGAGGACAAAGGAAAATCATGTTATCACAAATTTATAAACCAGTGAAAAACTTTCATTCTCACTTCAAATCTTTGTCAAGAATGAGAACATGTCCACATTAAGATATATACGGAGTGAAAATGGAGAGTTTCACACAACTTTCCACTCCAAATCAACTTTGTACACCCAATGGCCCCTGCAAAGATAAGTGTGGACAATTTTATTTTGCAATGAAATATCATATTAGTTTCCTAGGGGTGCTATAAGGAAGAACCACAAACTTGGTATCTTAAAGTAAGACAATTTCATTCTTATATGATCTTTGAGATCAGCTGTTCAAAATCAAGGTATAGGCCAGACCACAGGCTCTCTGAAGCCTTGCGGGAAGATTCTTTTATCCACTTCCGGTTTCTGACAGCTCTAAGTGTTCCTTAACTTGAGTTAGATAACTCCAATTTCTGACTCCATTGTCCATTGCCTGTGTTCTTCAATGTACATGTGTCTTCAAATAGTATTTTCCTGCATGTATGTGTTTGAACACATACATGTCCAAATCTCCTAATTTTTTTATTACTGTTTAATGATTTCCTTACATTTTCATTGATTTTTTAAACATTTCTGTTTGGTTTCAACAATGAACTGGGAAACCACAATTACAATTCACAGACTGTGGCACGAAAAACAGCACACTCCATCAGATATCACATCAATCTCTTTCCTTTTTATTCATTTGCCATGTCCCATGCAGTTCTTGATGTTACCAGTGTGAGGACAGTCAGAGGATTGAGAAAAACAGGAAAGAGTCAGAATATAGAAATCTGAGGTCCTATGGAGCCCTCTCTCCTGATGGGAAGGAAGGAAGGAAGAAGTAGGAGTAGGAGGCAGAGGAAGAGGAGAAGGCGAAGAAGGAGGAGGACAAGGATTAACATACTTGGGAGGTTGAGTATCATGTGGAAACTTTCTGCCTAATAGTTTATCCATGCCCAGTGTTCTTGTGACTAGAGCAGTTTGTTCATGTGACTTGCCTCAGATGCTCTCTGTTTTTGAGGCTGGCCTTGCTTCAGCCTCACAGGTGATGGATCTCCAGTTTCAGCTACTCTCCACATTCATTCAAAAGGAAATTCAATGCTCAAGTATTGTTATATGTTTTTTCTTAGAAGCTTGAAAAATATTTATTCTGGCAGCACTTCTACAATTCCAGGAAGCAGCCTTTATACTACAGGTTGCAGAAGTAGAAACCATAATAAGCCTGGAGGTTATTTGTTTGAGAGGCAAGGGTCTCCTTGCTTGGAAGAAAGTTCCTTTTATGCTTCACAAATTGCTTATCAGCCTCAATTGGGTGTTGAGTCTTCCTGGTGTTGAATGAGAACATGGAATTTCCTACATACATGGCAAAAACTTCTGTACAGCCGAGTGTGTTACATTAAGGCCTGCCTTATGACCTCATCTTAACTTGATTATACAAACCAAAACTCTATTTCTAAATAAGGTCACACTAAAAGGTGCTCAGTGTTAGGATTTAAATATATTTTTGGGGGGAACAAAATCCAACTTGTGACAAATAGCATTTTTTTCTTTGTTCTAATACACTAGTGGCAAACCTTTGGCATGTGTGCTCCAGCAAGCTGTTTGTTATCACTGAAAGATCTAAAAAATTTGCCAGTACTGTCCTATAAGGTCATATAAAAAGTCTGTCTTTGGTTTTGTTGCACTGTTCCAATTTTACTATGCCAATCGAAGAAATTATACTTTCTATCATCCCACACTCTTGGAACTATAATTATCTTCTATGCTATTTTACCTGCAATATTATATTTATTGCATTCTTAAAGAGATTATAATCAATATTGTATCAGAATTGTCTTTATATAATTCAATAGAATAAAAACTCCATCTCTCTAAAGCAGTAATTTATTTTTTTAAATTTAAAGATAAAATCTAACAAAATAAAACAGAACAAAGCCAATCGAAACAAAGCAGGGAAATTGGTACAGAACTTCAATGCAGGATACCGGGAAAACAATAATAGCTACCTCAGTGTATCTTGTTATCTTCACAATAGTAGTCCATTCCATAAGGTATAGCAAAATCAAACCAAAAACAAAACACTATAAAACCAATCAAAATGGAATATTGAATAAAACAAAACAATTAATCAGAACAAAACAAAATAGAACAATATTGGACTTCAAAGTCAGACAGAAGGAAATCTCCCATACTTATTATATTGCATAACGTCATGCCTCCAATAGATGCTCAGACTACTGGGGCCAGGCCTGCAAAATCAATTAAAAAATACAAGCACTTCTTGCTTTTTGCATCTCAGTTGCTATCAACTCAGCCTGTCCTCTGAGCTATCTGGTTGCTTATGGGGAGGAGAAGGGGGCTTGCGGTTGATTCTCATATGAGTGAGATCATTGAGCATTTGTCTTTCTGTGCCTGGCTTAATTCCCTTTAATATAATGTTTTCCAGTTTCATCAGGTTGCTGAAAATTGCAGAATTATATTGTTTTTATAGTTGAATATCATTCTATTGTGTATGTACCACATATTTTTTTAAAATTGTGACAGACTGACCTTGAACTCACTATTTAGACCAGGCTGGCCTCAGACTTAGCTGTCCTTCTATTTCAGCCTACTAAGTGGTAGGATTACAGGTGTGCATCCCTATATTCTGCTTCACTACATTTTCTTTATCAGTTCATCCACTGATGGATTCCTAAGCTGTTTCCATGTCTCGGATATTGTGAATAATGCAGCAATAAACAAAGTGCTGATAGCTTTTTGACATACTGATATATATATATATATATATATATATATATATATATATGGCTTCACATGGTGCTTCTAGTTTTAATATCTTGAGTGGTTCCTCCATGATGATTTTTATAATGATTATACTAATTTACATTCTCACAAACAGTGTTTAGGGATTCCCTTTTCTCCATGTCCTTCCCAATACTCAGCTTTTGCCTTTTTTGTTAAGAGTCATCCCTATAGTTCTGAGGTGATATATCATTATGATTTTGATTTACATTTCTCAGTTGTTTAGTGATGTTGAGTATCTGTTTACATATCTGATGACATTTTGTAAATCTTGCTTTGAGAAATGTGTATTCAAGTCTTTTGTTCATTTTTAACCAGGTTATTTGTTTTCTTCCTATGGAGTTATTGAGTTACTTGCACATTTTGGTTATTAACCCTTTGTCAAATATATAATTTTCAGGTGTCTTCACTTTGTTGAAAACATTGCTGATTGTGAAGTTTAGTGGGACATCCTTGGGGTCATGCCCTCAGAGAGGATAGTAGAGCTCTAGTTGATTCTTCTTCATCTTTGTTGCTGGCCAGGAGGTGAGTGGTTTTGCTCTATCAGTCATTGCCACTGTAATCGCTAACACAGAAGCAAAGCAGTGGGGTCAATTGATCATGGACTGAAACATCCATAGCTGTGGGCCAAAATAATACTTTTATTTTTATTAATAGATTATATAAAGTATTGTCACAGTAATAGAGAGTTGGATTACTTATGTGCTGTTGAACTCGGTTTACCAGTATTTAGTTGAGGATTTTTGCACCTATGTGAATCAGAGATACTGACCCTTAGTTTTCTTTTTCATTCATGTTCTTGTCTGGTTTTGGTAACCAGGTACTTCTAGTTTTATATAATGAGTTTTGAAGTATTGTATGTTATTCAGTTTTTTGGAATATATATGGAACACCTCTAATCCTCAAATCACAAACCCAAGATGCTCTAATATCTGGAAAATATGTTTTGCAACAATATGATGCCACAAGTAGAAAATTCTAAAACTAATCTCATGTGACAGTTCACAGTCAAAACACATATATGCTGAAAATATCATATGAAGAAATCTTCATGTCATTGATAAGATACATAAATCAATTGATCTTTGTGTATAGACTTGAAATCCTGTCCCAAGGTATCTCATACATACATATATTCTAGAATATGATATCTATCCAAGGTCTGAAAGTTCTAGTTCCCATATATTTCAGATAAGTGATACTCAACCTGTACTTTGAGGATTTGTATCAATTCTTCTTTATATGTTTGGTAGGACTCAGCTGTGAAGCCATCAACTTCTGCACTTTGCTTTAATGAAAAACTTTCTGTTAATGATTAAGTTTTGTCACTCGTATGTTCAGATTTTCTATTTCTTAATAATTCAGTCTTGGTGCAGTAGCATTACTAATTGAAAGATTATAGACTTATAAATCATGCAAAGTTGGATTTCGGTGCTTGTTCCAGTACATGCTAATAATTCTCCTAAATTTGTCTACATATTTCATCTTCTATGAAATAACAGTAATAAAACAATAACATGTTTGAAAATTAAACATGATAAAACTAATATGATATTCTTGATAAAGTTGACAAAACACTTCATTCCTGGTAATTATATTTAATAAAGTTCAATTTATAAAATATTTAAAATTCTATTTTTGTATACAAAAGAGTCACATATGTTTACAGGTTGTATGATACTATCTATGTAAATATAAGGAAGAGGATATATCTTAAATACATAATGGGCTCCTGCTCCACAGGTCCCATCAGATAAAAGGATGGAATCCAATTACCTGAATTTTTCTGCAACGTGTAAGTTCATATATTTACTATTTTAATTATCATACATTAATCCATTTACACATTGAAAATAACATTATGTGTTATATAATTTGCATAACATTATGAGACATGCAAACAAAAAGAGACCGCTACTATGAAATCTAAGATCCAACAGGTTTACTAATTTTCTCAGCATAAAACCATGTACTGGTTGCAGAGCTAGGGTATGGGAGCAAAGGAAGGACTTTTGCGGGAAAGCCAAAATAGAGAAGCAGAAGAAGAAAACTAGAATTACATTCTAACAAGAAAGCCGAAGGTATACTTTGAACATGAAGTAGAAGCTCAACGAGAAGATATGTACAATATTCATGCTGCTCAAGAAGAGAAATGGTCTATTTTTGAAGGGACAATGAAATTCATGACACACATTACACTTGACCAGAATCATTCACTTAGTTTTAAGGACAGACAGCCACATACCATCCACAGCACCAGTATGATGGTGATCATGTGATTGCTAAGCACAATTTCTATGCCCCAGTGAGTCCATCTTTAAACATGTGTGATCACACTAGTTAAGATTGTATTGGCAGAGACCACTTCTATTCCAAAAACTCAGTGATTCTAAAATCTCTTCTATGTTTATAACTTCCTAGTCAGGTAGCTACTACACAGTATAAGACAGTGCTCCGGGGTTTAGCTTAGTTGGCTAAAGTCCCAGTCTGTAAACGTGAGGTTATGAGTTCGATCCCAGATGCAGAAAAAAAAAGCACAATACCTATCCTCCATTGCATCTTATCACTACTAGTAGTGATGAACAATTCATCACTTGATATACTGCCATATTAGTGGAGTGTAGGTGTTTAGTCTGGTTCATGTACTCAGGAGAACTTTCTTGAGTCCAACATGCACCCATGAAATCTTCAAATTAGTATTATAAAGAAGATTGGAGAAGGTGAATGTTCTGATTCAAATTTGAAAAAAGCATGGACACAAAACCTAATGTTAGGGCTGGGGATTTAGCTCAATGGTGTAATCACCTGCCTGGCAAAGTGAGGTCCTGAGTTTGATCCCCAGTAAAAAACAAAACAAAACAACAACAACAACAACAACAAAACCACTGTTATACCAAGCAAAACTGTGTCAACAGCACAATAGTTTAGAAGTTTTTTTTTTTTTTCTGTCAGATAGATATAACATTCTGCAACTAATAATAGTGGCTTTTTACTGGCCTCCAGAGAGCCAGAGAGAGACCCAGAACATCTAAAAAGTTCAGAAACTCAAATTTAAAACAGTTCCTCCTCCCTGAGGTTTCAACAACATGCCATGCACCTCCATCTTCCCCATGGTATTCCCTCCTTTCCCTTAGTTGAGTGTTGCTGAAATGAGGTTCAGCTTCTGACGTGGTATCAATGATTAATTCCTAAGGATTTGTATAAAGCTGCTGCCTGTTAAAAAATCTCTTTCAACTCTAAGTGTAGATAGTGCCATAAAGCCAGGATATGAGAACATTTGTTAGCCAATTCAACATTTCCTGTTTTACTAATGGAGACTATAATTCTATAGAACTATTTTTGTAAATGAAAATTTATAAAGTAGAAAAACAATTGCTGCTTGTTTGGTAAATTTGCCTTTATGTTATTCCTGTAAATGTTCACTGATTTCTCTCCATTCTATGTGAATATAGATGAATTCACAAATTGAGAATCAAATAAACCACCATGATTAGTTCTACGCTTTTGTTTTTTGCTTACAGCAAATTATAAGTGTTGTAAAGGGAAAAACATGGAGGATTGGTTTTAACTATGGCTTTGAACATCAATGAGACTTTGTACAACACAATAGAACATGAAGAAAGTGAGTGCATGAACAAGGGATGTATTGACTGTTCATGGAATTGATAATATCTATAAGTAAAAGATTCTAACAGTAACATGGGATGAGAAAATGATGGTTCAAAAAATAAATAATGAAAGACACTATTTTTTTCTCTTTTAATTCCCCAGGCAAAGACTGCTTAATTAGAGATATTTATTATGATTTTATCAAAAGTCCAAATTTAATGTGTCCTATATTTAGGTACTAGAGTATTCTCTGTCATAAGTCTCCTGGGTCTGAAGATTTTGACTTGTTAATGAAGTCATCAAAGGAATAGGCTAAGTCTTTAGTTAAAACTGTTTGTTCCAAGATGCTTTGCAAAATATGCTTCAGGATTTTTTAAGGCAACTCTTTCATTTTTTCCATTTTAACTTAAAACTAAAGGCTCGTTGTCATGCTTAATTAAACATGTGAATCAAATTAATTATTTTTGTAACCAGAGTGGTGTGTAGGATGTAAATTTCAAATTTAGCAAAGGGCATTAATTGAAGAAGCAGATTGTTCTTTATGAAATATGATTATCTTTTTAACCTTTTAAAAATACAATATAAGGAAATCAAAAATGGGCATAAAAATTTCTCAGACTTACATACCAGACAAAAAGGAGGGATATTTTTTCATGAGGAATACACAATATTATTTTCTTGTACTTTAAGAAACTGTATACCTATATTGGTGTGTGTGTGAAATTAGGAAATATTTTTGCTGTCACTTATTCTTTGGCTTCTATGTAACCCATATACATATAGCATTCATAATTAGGAAATATCTGATGAATTTTTCCTACTACTACTTACAGTCTTAGAACATCAAGAATGATTATTGTCAATGAAAGCCTAATTTTGAAAAATGACATCCATCTGTTCAATATTTTATTGGCCTGCTGATAATTCACTTGGAGACAATCTGGGTCAAGGCCTCATACTTTTGCACTGGAGAGCAAATTATGCAAATATGCCACCTGATTCATAGAACCTTACATTTTGAAAGTGATTCCTCTGTCAGTTGTAAAGGAGAACATAAGATAATATTAATAATATCAACAAGAATGAAAATGTGGAAAGGAGATTAAGAGGAGGAGAGGAAGTGGGGTAAATGGGAAGAGGATTAAATGAAATGAACAAAGCTGTTTTATGTGCATGTACCCACTCCCCAAAATGATTGCAAACTGCATTACTGCGAACATGTACTTAAAAAAGTGTGCTCTTTCCTTGAGTTCATTTTCTAGAGTACCACAACAAGCAGGGTGCTTGCATTCTCACAGAGAAGATAATATTCTAAAAATCAACTAATAAAAATATTCCATATCTTGTAATAGACAAGTGAAGCAAATATGTGCAAGAGTTAGTCCTAAAAGCTACACAAGTTTCTGACTGTGTTATGTAGTGGATTGCACAATATAGTTTTTATATGTCAATTACTGTCATTTTACATTAAAGACAAAGCTTGCAAATGAAGTCTTAATCTCTTTACTGCTGACAGCTCATGGAGGGAAAGCTATGTAATTTAACCACCTTTAATAATACCCAGAGCAGTTTCCTTTTGCAAGGTAAATTGGTTTAATTCTCTTATTCCTGGGATCACCAGAATTCTCCTTTATACACAGATTGATATATTTCACAGGGGTATTCAAACAGCTATTATATTTTTTTTGGCACCAGGGATTGAACTCATGACCTAGAATTTATCAGGCAGGAACTTGAGCTGCTAAGTTAAACACCCTGCACCTTTTATTAAATTTTTATTAGGACATGTTTGCAGTATATAATGTTTACATTCTTTGTATGAAGTTAGTAAGTGTATATAACACATCTCAATTTTTTAAAAAACTCCTTTTCCCTCCATTCCCTCCCTGATCCTTGCATCTCTGGATCACCTTCCTATTTGGGAAAGCAATAGCTCCCTACTTCCTATTATCTATCTTTTTTTTTTTGCTCTGTTTTTAGTTTGGGTTTCTTATTTAAGAGAAGTCAAGTAATATTTAAGTTTGTAGGTCTGAGTTATTTCGCTTAGCATATTGGTCTCAAGGTGCCTCTATTTTCCCACAATGACTTACCTTTCTTTATAGCAGAGATTTACTGGAGTGTGCATAGATACCACGTTTTCTTTATCCATTCATCTATTGATGGGCATATAGACTGCTTCCAAGATTTAGCTATTATGAATTGTGTCACTATCAATAAGGTTATTTCTAAGTATAAGAAGAATAAAACAGTTTTACTCTATATAAAATCTTCATTACCACTTATGAAAAATTTTTAGTTAATTGACTAAGAGAAAAGAATTGTTTACTCTAAGAAATTAACAGGAAGATGAATTACCAGTGTCTTAAATAAGGTAATGTGTTATCACAACAAGATATTTCTGAACATACATTACATTCTGGACTCATCTATACAAGATCTGAACTAAACGATAAGTTCTGGCACTAGCATTTGATTGCTTAGTGATCTTGGGGTAAGCCATGTATAAATTATGTGCCTGAGCTTATTTATTCAAATGTAAATGTAGTGGTAGTGTTATTTGTCCAAACTAATAATCAGTTTAGTCATTGATTCTGTGAAATGACAAAAATTAATGAAATGATGAACTTAAAAGCTATTTGCTAATTGTGAAGAAGTGAGCACAAAACTAAGGGTTTAAAATCAGCTTTTAGAATAGCTTTTCATTGTTATACTTCATTTTGTACTTTTTATAGTACTGCATTCTTCAAGCCAAATTGGTAAATGTAGAATGCACAGACGTATTGGTAAACTACATGAAAGATGAAGTTCCAGTATTTATATAAAATTTGTTTTTTAAATATAACATTCTCTAATTAATATTTTGGTATTTTATGTTTTGGTATCTTCATTTGGAAAATCCTATATAGGAAAATAAACTGAATGTTTAAATATAACAGTTCAAACAAATCAGCCACATTTTTCCAAAAGAAGTATTTAGACAGTATTTCTTTAAATTTATCAATATTTTTGAAACAGACAACTTGATGCAAGGTCTAGTTTGGGGAAGAGATGAAAGACATAGCATATGAATATTAAATCTAATATTCAATATTTAGTAGATTTATATTTAGAATTACATTGAGAGATTTTAAAAAGCTGGAGAGAAAGTTAATGCAATCAATAGCAAATGCAGAGCTAAATAATTCCTGTCAAATAACATTAGTGTATTTCACAAGTTTCATAAATACTTACATTAAGGTATGAGTTGTTTAGGTCATATCTTTCCTCAAATGTCTTCTGCTTTTTTTTGTACAGGGGATCATTCTGTTTTTAATTAATATTGCTGTGCTATCCCTTCTTGGTTGAGTCATTTATCCCATCTTGAAATAAAAAAGAAGTCTTTTTCACCAGTGAAACGGAAAAGTCAGTTTCTGCCCTTGGAAGTGTGAAATTGTATATAACAATATCAAACTTGCTTAATAATGAGAAATTTCATTTTTCTCTGAAAAAGTTTAATGGTGAGAAACTACTTCAATATCATAGTTAGGGAACTAAGGAGTTCAAGAATTATAAGCTATTCTATTCCAGAAATCTATGGAGAGTATATGAATTTAATACAATTAAACTTTCTTCTCAGAATATAAGAACAATATTTTTGGCTGCTACGTGTATTTTTAATAGCATGTAGAATGTATCAAGAAGAATACAAAAGTGTCAATTCTGTAGGGTGGAAAGAATGCTGTTTCTATATGAAAACGCTAATATCTAGGTTCCCACGCCCTTATTTTTGCAAACAATTTGGTTTACAAACAAAGTGCTCAGCAGAATTTTGCTTTTAGGACCTCAGCCATCTTTCCCACACAAATGCAAATGCAGCTATCTTCCCCCAAATTGTAAAGTAAATTAAGTTCATGAACCCATATACCACTGTGTTTCTACAATACACCGTCAAAATTGTCAATATAAATAGAAATTTCCAGCTGGGAAATTCAAGCATTTTACCAAAATATAAAAACAATAATCATAAATTTGGTAGTGTACAATTCATTTATTCATATATATATATATATATATTCATTAGATGAAGATTAAAATTAACAAAATACATTCCCATATATAATTATTAATGACCTTCATCACTGTATGGTATTGAATGAACATGTCTTATTTTCCCTTTATTTCCAAACTTCAAAAATTTCTGTCATTGGAATTCTTTCAAAAAAATCTCTTCTGAAAGAAATTCTCATTTATGAGGAAAAATTCACCTGAGTCTGTTAAGAAGTTTTGCTTTGTCGTAAGACTGTAGAAACAGCTTAAATTTTTGCACAGCTCTATCTCCTCCAAGTTATTTCATTCTCGGTTGCTTACTCTAAATTCCTGAAGTTAAACTTTAATCTCCATAAAACAGAAGATAAAAGAAGGAATACTTCACAGTTGCACAGACCGTGGAGAACACAGTGAAATACTGGAATTGTGTGCATCAATTATAAATATGTTCATAGGATACATCATTAAAATGCTTATGTATAAATTCAAAATTGTCATTTTTAAAAGATGGAAAATGAAAAACAGGTATCTTATTTTGCACAGTTATAGCTAATCCATGTTATAGCACATGACAAAATTTCCTTATTTTTAAGGATAAATAAATATCAATCTAAGTAGGTTTATAAATGTATCTACATTTATTGCAATAAAAACAAGTGCATAAAATATAGTGTTTGCCATTTTGTAAATGAAATGGGATGGTGTTGCTATTGACACATATCCAATAAGAGATTTCACAAAATTTCTTTGGATAAGCACGGTTTGCTGAAAACGGCCCATATCACTGAAAAATATTTTATGCAAAATTCCCAATAATGTTTCTTTCTAAATAAAAGCATTACTCTTTGGAATCCAGAATATACTCACACATAAGTGTTTGTGAACCACCGAGGTATTGCCATATTCATATGCATATGTGCCCCCATGTGTGCGTGTGTGTGTGTGTTGCTCATTTCATTTTGCCATGCTTAATTGCTCTTTCAGTGCTTGTTATAAATATTTCTTTCATAAAAAAACACATACCATGCTCACCCTTAAAGATTTAAGTGTACATTCCATAATGTTAACTATAAGCAAGTATTGTATAACAAATATTTAGAAATATTTCATGTACATAAATGACTAAAATTTTATAGTGATGAACAGCAATTCTCTTTTCTCCCCAACACCAGATCCTAACAAACAGCATTCTGCTTTCTGTTTCTATACATTTATCTACTTTGTCTATCTCAAAGAAGTCAAATTAAACAGTACTTTTGGAGGTTGCCAGTTTATTTCATTTAGCTTAACATCCTTCAGGTTAATCCATGGTGTAGTGTGTGACTAAGGCTAAATAATAATATGACCTTACTCAGGCTGAATGATATTACATTGTACGTATATACCAAGGTTTTGACTCATTGAATGGACTTTATTTGTCAGTGGACAATTACATTGTTTCTGTGTTTTAGCTGTTGTGAATAATGCTGCAGTGGACATCACATTACAGACATCTCTTTTAACACCCTAAGACTAATTATTGTGGATAAAAACCCTGGATTGGTACATTTGGGTCACCTTGAAGTTTTGTTTCTAATTTTTTAAGGAAACTCTTACTGTTCGCCACAGCAGTTAGACCTTTTTATTTTCCCGTGAACAGTACAGAAGTATTCCCTTTTCTCCATACTTGCCAACACTCACTTCTGGTCTTTTTTGGTGTTAGCTATCCTAGCAACTATGAGGTGATATCTTATTATGGTTTTGATTTATAATCCTCTAATTAGTGATGTTGGACATGTTTGCATATAGCTGTTGGCCATGTGTGTGTCTTCTTTTGAGAAATGTCACTCAACTCACTTGTTCATTTCTAAAATCTGATATTTGGCTTTCTACTGATCGGGTTTAGGGGTACGTTATGTATTTGGATTATTAACCTCCTATCAGATATATAGTTTTAAAGTAGTTTCCTTTTCTGAACAATGCCTTTTACAGTAGTTGTTTCCTTTACCTTGCAAAAGATTGTTATTTTGATATAATTCCTTATATCCCTTTTGAATTGACTTTTTTGAGTGTATGATGTAAGACTAAGGCTCATTTTCATTCTTCTGTGTGTGAATATCCAGTTTTCCCAACATCATTGGCAGAAACTATCCTACCTTCATTGTGTATTTTTAGCACTCTTGCCAGAGATTAGTTGACCTTACATATCTGGGTTTATTTTGGTGGTATTTGTCATGTTCTCTTTATATTTTTCTTAGGCAAGTACTGTATGATTTTGATTTTCAGAGTTGTGTAAAATGTTTTGAAACATGAGGCCTCTTGGTTATTTTCTCAAGACTGTTTTGCTTATTTGAAACTCTTTGTGGTTTTGTATGAATTAAATTAAGATTTTCTATCTTAGTAAATAATAATGATAGGAATCTGATAGGGATTGCATTGATCCTGCTGATTGTTTTTGACTTTATGGATATTTTAACAGTATCAATTGTTCGAATCAGTGAACAAGAGATATATTTCCATTTATTTGTGTCTTTTTCAACTTAATGCATCACTGTTTTAAATAGTTTTCAGTATTGATATATTTGTTTCTTGGTTATATTTATTTGTAGATATTTTATTCTTTCCGATGCCATGGTGAATGAGGTTCTTTATTTTTTGACTACTTTATTATTGTATATAAACACAACTGATTTTTGTGTTTTTATTTTCATTTGTCTCAGGATATGTTTTAATTGCCACTTAATCTTTGATCCACTGATTGTTCAAGAATGAATTGTTCATTTTTTGTATATTTATGAATTATCCAGTTTTTCTTCTGCTATTAAATTTCAGTTTCATTCCATTCTGGCTGAAAATGATATTTAGTATGATTTCAATCTTCCTAAATTTGATTAGTCTTGTTACATGATGTAACATGTATTGTATCCTGGAGTGTTCCATGAATGTTTCAGAAGAATGAATACTCTGCTGCTGTTGGTTTGTGCATGTCTGTCAGGTCCATTTGTTCTAAAATATTGTTAAGTCTTCTGTTTCCTTATTGATTTTCTGTATGGATGCCCTGTTATCAAGAGTAAGATATTGAAGTATATTATTGATATAGGAGAAACGATTCTCCCAACCTGCCAGATATCAGATGTGCTGAGTTAGTGTCCCCTGAAATCAAAGAATGTATTCCTAGGTACAATGGAGGTTAAGAGTAGGAAAGGTTTATTGATAGCTCCTGAGAGATGGGAGAGGTTCCTGAAAGAGGGTTATCACTGAGGCCCTTTGTCAGGGGTAATTTATGCAGCCTAGTCACACAATATAGGTATAATACAGGTCAAATTACCATTCCCCTATGGGATTACAAGTATAATTGTTTTTCTAATATTGATCAAATAGGGAAATGAGTCATATATCAAGGGTACATGGAAAGAACAAATGCATTTTTAGGAAGGGATGGTTCTAGATGCTCTGGTCACCCACCCACCTGGGTGACTGATGCTTATCTGAACATACTGGACCAAGTGGTGCTAATTTCAATATAGTAGGAAAGTTATTGTTTATCCATTAGGGAGGCATGTAGGACTGGATACTGCATATTTATTTTAAGGCCAGTTCTTCCTCAGATCCACCTCCAGCCACAATTCTGATGTCTTTTTTACTCTGCTGATTTCCTTGCATGTCTAGTCTCTCTCTCACTGCACATTAATTTCTATTTAATTTAGCTGTCTTTATTATTATTATTATTTTGTTTCCATCTGGTTTTCTTTTTGGATTTTTTAATGTTTACTTCATATACTTAGGTGCCCTGATATCAGGTGCATACATATTTAAAATTGTTATATTTTCATATTGAATTGACTTTTACATAATGTCTTTCTTCATCTCAAAATTTCATTGTAATGTATCTTTATATGGATATATTTGGATTCATTGTATTTGACATCCATTGAGGTTTTAGACTCTGGAGTTTGTTAAGAATAAGAAATTTATCAACTGTATTTTGTTGAAAAATGTGTCTTTCATCCCTTTTCTTCTTTTCCCAGAATTTCATTTGATTCTCAAGACATGGGTAATTTTAAGGTCTTATTTCTTTGGAAAAGCTTCTTTTTTTCTCTTTTGTTCTCCTGGAATGGTCTTAATGGTGTCAGGTGAGTCTTTTAGGTTTGCTTTGGGCTTTCTTTTCAGATTTTACTCTTTCTTCTTTCCTTTCCTTTCCTTTCCTTTCCTTTCCTTTCCTTTCCTTTCCTTTCCTTTCCTTTACTTTCCTTTCTTCTCCTCTGATTGAAAATTTTTAAATGACATGTCTTTCAGTTGGTTAATATTTTTCTGCTTAATCAGCTATGCAGTTAGACCCATCCAGTGAATATTTCTGTTCAATTATTTTATTCTTCAGCTCAAAATTTTCTATTTTAGATCACGTAGTATTGTGGTTTTATATGTTCTTCTCATTTCGTGTTTCTCTAGGAATTTGTATTTTTGACTTGTTTTGGTTTGTTTTTCCCTCTAATATAGAAAGGCTAGGTATGCATGTAGAGTCTTATACATGTGTAGAACTTCTAAACAGTTTATGAGAATTGATTATAGTAATTGTAAAAAGAGAGAGAGGAAAGGAAAGTATTCTAAAGGATATAACTGCAGGTATGTTTGAGTGTGTAAGATTGATGACCGTAATATGAAGTGTTTTGTTGGATAGATGAACAGAGCTGATTGCAGTCTCACTGTTTAAATGTCTACTTTGTATGCTTTACTTTTGTAACTTGAACAACTACTTCTAGGAGGAAAATATGTAATTGTCAACTAGTGATTTCTTACTGGTTTTTGTTTTTGTTGTGAAATGTTTTATTATTTCTATCATATTTCTGTTTCATTTGTTTTTCTCTAAATAAAAAAAAAGAAAAAGTTCCCATGAAAAAAAATTTCTATTGTGTATTTTCTATCTCTGATTTCATTGTGCCTGATGGTATCAACAGCTATTTTGAGGATAACAAGATACATTACGGTAGTCATTGTTAATTTTCTATGAAATTATCATCTTTTCATTTCCTGAGTTCTTGGAACATATTTCTGATGATTATCTTGATTCAGTTGTTAAATGATTTTTATATTGGATTTAAGGAGGTTCAGTATTTCTAGATTTGTTTTATTTCTCTGGTTGAACCGTTGTTTCTCTTTCTCCTGTGGTCTTTATCACTTTGTTGCTTTCTTTGTGCAAAAAATCTGCTACTTCCTCCAGTCTTTACAAATTGGCCTTATTTAAGAATGTGATGTTTTCTAATCACCTGATTAGAGACTCTGTGCTTCACTCAAGCCTATTTTGTTGATGAGTCTTCTCCCAACTTGTATATTTTTAATTAGTGAGGCTTCTTTCCTTTCTTTTCTTTCTTTCTTTCTTTCTTTCTTTCTTTCTTTCTTTCTTTCTTTCTTTCTTCTTTCCTTTCTCTGCTTTTCTCCTTCCTTCCTTCCTTGCTTGCTTCCTTCCTTTCATGAGTTTGTAATATATCACGTCCTTCAGGGTTAATCTGCTAAACCACAGATCCTCTGAAGCAGCATCATGTTGCCCAGCTCTTCTTCCATTCTCTATACCAAGCACCTATTTTAGAGTATTCTGAGTCTCTTTGCTGATTTAAGTAGAGCTGTACAGAAACTAGTCTTTTGGACATTCCTCTCCTTTGGGATGTATATTCCACCATTTTGAAAGGAAAACTCTAATGGTGACATCACTGAGTTGTTTCAACACCTATTTTTTAATAGTGTGGATACTCCCAAGCAATAGCACATTGCATGAATCACGTTTTTTTTCAAAAGCCCCCAGGTATACAAAGTACTCCAAGTCTTCTTCACACTCCAAAATGTACAAGACGAAACTTATTCCTTCAGTAGCCTCCGGAGAAACCAGAAAACTGAATGCATACTCCAATCCTTTCTTTCTCTGAGAGGTTGCCAAGCAGTATTGCTACTACAGGTCCTCTGGAATGACACATTACTGCCTAGCTCTTGGAATTTTCAATGGACAGCTAACATATGCTCAGTTTCATCAGTGCTCAGAAACAGATAAGTTAGAAACTCCAATTCCTTGGGTACCGCCTCCCAAATACCACTACTGTATGATCTAGTTATATATTTTCTTTTCCAGAGAGAATTTACAATCCTGGTGATCTTTTTGTTTGTGTGGCTACGTGCCCAGGAGAAAAGCTATGCTAAGAAAGCCCCACAGATATTTCTACCAACTTTAATATAATTGATTTTACAGTCTTTCTACTGCAAGATTTCTTAATTGGTTTTTAGATTTCTTATAGAGAGAATTGTTCTGTTCTGTGTATTGCTATTGTATTGATGTCTCAAGAGAAAAGAGGGTTTGCAGCTCCTATATTATCATTATGGTGACTCATTCCTTGCTACAAATTTTGAAATACCATTAATATCACTGATAGAATTGGATGTGATAAATTTATTTGTCATCCTTTTACCATATATAATTTATCTTAGTAGCTATGGAATAAAGAGCTGTTACAGGAATATATTTCTCTTTCAGTATAAAGAAATTCAAAATTTTAAAATTATTTTAAGTAAACATTCCCAGATAGGAAATATGAACTTTCTCATATTTTCCTTTTTATATGTTTGAAATATATGCAAAGTAAAATCACAGGTCTCTTTCTCATTCAGCACACAAAATTCTTCAACTAGCCCGGTGCTTTTATTTTAACATGAAGATCACCTTTTGAATTTTATATATAAGTATCAAGTTAATTTAAATTATATTTATATCTCCTTTCACATATCAAAAAAAAGTTTCATGAGGCTTATTATGATTCAAACAAATAAGGACAGTTCACAAAATTTGTTACTTAGGAAGTTATGTGTGATTTAAAGAATTATCACATTTGAATGACTCTTGATTTTTATTTGCCAAGTTATTAATCAATGTGAAATGTAGGTGGTATTTTGTATAAGGTACATAGTTATAAGAGTTTTATATCTTACATAATCAGAGCAAAATATTTTACTTATCTCTGGCTGTCTTTAAACTCTGTCGTGAAAGTTTTTACTATAACACCTATCTAGACAGGAAAATAATGAAATGACAGATAATTTTCTGATTTTTTAGTACATATGCAAATTTTGAATTTCAGAGACATACAGTTTATATAAAACTGGAATTGATGATGTTAAACACATTGTTATTGTGGATCATATGTGCGACAATCAAATATAAATATATTACATAAATTACATATATTATATATGTAATGCATTACATATGTGATACATATATTACATATGAATATATGTAATACAAACGTTAAATATATGTATAATATGATGTTTACATACTCTCATATTATATATGTGCTATACAATATATTTGATTAAATTATATACATGTATCTATACACATGTCCAAATATGTATTAACATGTACATATGCCAATGCAGAAATTTTAGAGACATGTAGCACTAAAGTTGCAAATATTCTTTTACATGAGAATTTGTCTGAAATGTCTGAGTAGTCTGTAGCATTTTCCATTTTATTTCTTCTTTCCCTAAAAACTCATTCTGCATTGACATCCAGCAAGTAGATAAACTTCACATGTTCGCATGAATAATGATGAAAGAAGTGGTGGACTCAGGAGTAATGTTTGCACTTACCAGGCTGTTCATGTACCCCATGACCTTATCAAGTGAAGAACTGGGGAAGAATAAGGATTTTCACTGTATATTTGCATTGAATCTCATAAACAGTTTCTTTAAGCAGTATTCAAAGAGAAAAACAGATATAAACTTTTACATAAACAATATTGATATAAGCTAACAGAGGTTGACTGCTTCTTGTGACATTTATTGTTTTAATTAATTCTCATAGAAACTAAATACATAATGATTATGTTACTAACTTTACGTTTGAGGGGTGTGAAGGAGGGTGACAACATATGTACAAGCAATAGCATCAGAGCAGAATTTAAAGCATTCATTTCTAGAACTTGTACTTTTAAATCTTAATAAATGTCACAATAAAGACAACCTTTTAGAGTATGTAAATTATGTTACTAAGTTAGTATATCTCAAGCTATATATCTATCATTTGCTATCTAGCTAGGTTTCTATTTCCTGCCTAAATGTGCACATGTGTGTATGGAAATAGATTAATAATACAAAGGTGAATTATTTGCTTAAGGAATATTGAAAAAGGGCCATGTATGTTGGTGCAAACCTGTAATGCCAGAACTTGGGGGTTGAGGCAGGAAGATCACAAGTTCAAGGGCAGCCTAGGTTATATAAGTGAGTTCAAGGCCTTAACTACATTCTGTCTCCAAAATAATATTGAAAAAGATCAATTTCCTACAGTAAACATAGTCTGAGGGACATGAAGTGTACAGTATAAAGCAGTATAATTCACTATAGCAAATATATCAAACAAGGTTTATGGTTAAATGTTATAGTGCTTGGAATTATGAAATGGTGGTAGTTCAAATGAGTGAGGCACATTTTCCTTCTAATTAAACAATGAAGAGAGTAAACATAGTTTATTACAACCAGAAATAGTGTTCTGATTGAAAAATAATAGGGACTTTTGCTCATCTTCATTATTCACCTTAAAGAGTTATGTGTGCCATGCTCATTTGTTTAACAGAATATGTTATTCTCAAATCATTTTCCTTTGATTAGTTATCCCAGTAAACATCATGGTATTTTGTGTGTGTGTGTGTGTTGGTGTGTGTGTGTGTGGTGTGGTACTCACCTATATTCACGCTGTTTGCCTACAACACAAAAACTTCTACATTTGAAATAGGGTCTGGTTAAACTATTCAGGTTGAGCCTGAACTTTTGATTTTCCTGCCTCATCCTTGCAGAGTGATGGGATGACAGAATGCACCACCATGCCCAGCTCAGTATTTTCATGTCTAAAATGTATTAATTTCAAAAATATTCTTCAATAATTATCTTTAAATGTTATTTTATGTATACATATATGTGTTTATAGGTATATATACACATATATGCATTTGTATGTGCATATTTACATGTATGTATATATGTATATTTGTGTTTATATGTATGTACATTTAATATTTACATCTGTATTGCTAGTGATAGTGTATATAAAAATACTGAAAAATGGTTTGCATCTTTCCAATAAAAAAATTAGCACACTATTAAGCAATTATGCCTTAATTTTTAGGAAAGAAACACTTGAATATTTTAATAATGCTCTTCATTGTATTCTCACTTTTGAACTACTATATAATATTTTATGCCGCGGCCACCTCAGGGCAAGAACCATCAGCATCTCTTGAGATCTGCGCCATGTTTGAATTTAGGGTGCTGGGAAACCAAGCAACCAGCTCGCTGCCCTGGTAAGTGGCTGTGAACTTACCTGTGTGCAGGCTGGGATTCATACATCCATATTCCCTCCTCCTCCCCACTCCCCATTAGAAAGTGGGAGCCAGAGATTTGAGCATCTCTTGCGAGGATGACTATATATGCAATATAGCAAATAAAGGGGATTTATTGGTACAATTTCTTTGAAGGCAAATATTTTTATCACTTTTTGCTTTGTTCTAATTAATGGTATTGCTCTATTCAATAGTTTGTTTTGATAAGTTGTATAATGTTCTGTATTTCTTTTATGATTTTGCTATACCTGATTGAAAGAAAAACTATTGTGACGAAAATGAGACATACTATGGTACCTATTACTGTTATTCCAGTAACCTGCTGTGAAATTCTGTACCAATTTCACTACACTGCCTCAATTGGCTTTCTTCTGCCTCGTCCTGTGGTATTTTACTACTTTAAAAATTAAAAAAATTAAAAATTAAAAAAATATTTTATCAACCTAGAGAATGCATTTAATTTATAATCCTCTTTAAATGAACTGAATATCTTTGAGCATGGTGTAATATTATGCATAGTTGTATCAATGAAAAGGAAAAAATTTGATTTTAAAACATCAATTATTAATGTGTATGGTGATCACCAGTACTGCTTGCATGTGCATCATTGGCCAATTTATGGCCCTGTGATAGGTTGGGTTTCCTGTATTGAGATCATATGACTTGTTTTATTCAATGAAAAAAATAAGAATAACATGTGATACTTTATTAGAGAGGCTTGAAAAACTAGTGCATAGAAGGCTATATTGTCTTTTCTGAAGTGATCATGAAAATTATGACAAACCTTTTTGATCTTTCAATGATAACATACAGCCCGCTGTAGCATGTATGCCACTGGTTCACCACCAATGGTATGGATGGTGCCTGTTTCACCCTGAACCCCTTTGTAGCAACCAGAAGCTATGCCAACTTATATCTAACATATATTGTGGACAAGAAACACACTTAATTTGTTCTAGGATCAGTATTTTATTGTTTTTAAAAAAGTTTATTAGTACATACTAGTTACACAAAATAATGGATTCAGTTTTTTTTTTTAATTTAGGTAGAGGTAAGGATTGTTGTGTTACAGTATCATGTAGTAAATCCTGAATGGGACTGAAGCATTACAAACATTACAGTATTCTTATAACACAAACCCTAAAAGAGCCTGCCTACAAAGCAGTGAAGGGTGCAAATAATATTTAGGGAAAATAAAAGGGAGACTATTAACATTTTGCAGTGGCAACACAGTTGGTAAAGTAGAAATTCCATTTACCCAACTATTTTCCTTCTAGATATCTTTCTCCTAGTGTAAGAAATGGTAAGAGTACATAAGATTTTATGGTAATCATGGTTCCCCGTTATATTGCTTTTAAGTCTTATAATGTTTTCATTCATTGGTTGAAATGGTTTTATTCTGTTATGTTTGACCTTATTATGTGTGATGGTGTGAACAGCTACTTTGAAGAAAACAAGACATTATGACAGCCATTGCTGATTTAATATCATCTTGCTTTGAAGTGCTAACATGCTTTTGTTCTTCTATTACCATTGGTTCTATCATGTTGTGTCTTATTGAATTTTATTATGTATGATAGTACAAATACATTTTTATGGAAAATGAGATATTATAGTAGCTATTGTTCATTTTCTGTTATTTGGTTTAGAATGCCTTGTAATATTTTCATTCTCTTGAATGGTTTTATTATATTTTGTGATGCTTGACATTATTGTATGTGAAGCTATGCTCAACTATCTGAAAGAAAGAGACGTTATGGTAGGTACTGTTGATATCCAATTGTCTTGTTGTGAAATGCTGTGTTGCTTGCATTGTTTTGTTCTGATCTGCTTTATTCTGTCTTCTGTTTTATTCTCTGTAAAATAAAATTTAAAAAAAGTTATAGACATTATATCACAGTAATGTATGCATACCAATGTTTACAGCAGTGCAATTCATAACCAACTAAATCTTGGAAACAACCTAAGGGCATCAACAGATGAATGCATACAAAATTTATTTATATATAATGGAGCACTACTCTTCCATAGAGAAGGGTAAATTTGAGTCGTTTGTAGGGAAATGGATGCACCTTGAGACCATAATGTTAAATGAAATAACCCAGATACACAGACTTAAATGTCCCATGGTTTCTGTATATATATATATATATATATATATATATATATATATATATATAAAAGAAAAAGGTTGTTTGCAATCCAGTGAAGACACTGCATCTAAAAGTGTACCTTGACTTTGTACAGCTGTATCATTTGTCTCTATCTTCTTTGACCTATCAGTTAAGTTTTCAAACTTTATATATGCTAACTAAGTTTATAAGGGCCTATAAGATAAATAAATGAATGTGATAGTGGACAAGTAAAAGGGGGCATGAAAGAAGGGGAGGAGAAGAGGAGTTGAAATGTGTTATGTCTATGTACCAATTCCCTACAGTGAATGAAATCGTCGTTTACTGCAAGCATGCTAAAACAAGTAGTAAATAAGTAAAAAAATAAAATAAAACATATTTGGTAAAATTCTTAACTGCAGTAATATAAAAATTAGATGAGGTACCTAAAGAATTTAGAACCCCAATGAAAGAAAGAAAGAATAAAATGTTAATGAGTGATGGTTGCTGCTGGTTATATTCACAAGATATTACATGAACAATATTACTGAATCACTTGTAAGCAAGAATAAAAAAAGAAGGGAGAAACACTTTGAATTGAAGCACATGTAGGATTACAAAAGGAAGTGATTTCCCAAACCAAATAACAATGGGTATGTTTAAGAAATGCTTTAAGTAAAAAGCACATAGTTTCTCTGGTATGAAAAACTGAAAGTGTAAATAAGGACCAATATGTATAATAGGTATTGTGAAATAGGAAGAAAATTTTCAAATGGCAAGGGGAGAGAGGAAAGATGGGAAAAGTAAAAAAGAAAAATGAGACAAGAAAGAAAAAAAGGAAATAAAGCTTTTATAAATAGGGAGGAAAGGAAAGTTGAAGGGAGGGTAGGGAAATGGGATAAAAAGAAACAAGTTTTATCATGTACAGCTACAAATTCTCTATGATGAATGTGATCATGATGTGTGTCTAAAATATACTAATAAAATCTGATTGGAAAAGAAAAAAAATCAGATTTGGTGATGGGGATATGGCCTAGTGGTAAAGTACCTGCAAATCATGTATTTAGGCCTTGTGTTCATTTTCTAGCCCGAGCAAACAACTAAAAATAAAACAACGAATGCTTTTATGATTGAATTGCATAAAGAATCAAATTAAGACTTGGTCATCCCATGAATTGTTAAAACATAAATGACTATTTTTATTAGAGCCTCATGATAATGATTGTAGCACTTAGAAACTCCTTTCAGTGAAATCAATTGTGTTGGGGAACAGAGACTAAACATTTTAGCTTCAAAGATTGAGGGATTAAGATTATATGGGTAGGCCTAAGGTCCAAAAATCAAGGAATAACAGCAAATGTGAAAGTCTTGCTTAACAAAACAGTATCAGTATGACAGCACATGAAACAATAAAATTAAATAGTAAGAAGCTGGCTGATTTTCTGAAAGAGTGTAAAATAAATGATATAAAGCATTTAGACTTAAAGTCATCCTTGATTCTCCCTTTTTATATGAATAAGAATCACTATGAAAAAAAATTAGGCAAAAAAACATATTTTGAAATGCCCAATTTAAATGTAGTTGAAGAGCATAAAAACAGAGGAGATTCCCAGGAGCAGAACTAATAGGGACGACAGTATCCTATGGAGTAGAATTGAAACCAAAATAATATAATGTATTCCTAGACAGAAGTTCCTTGCAAGGTGTTCACAGCAAGAAAATATGCTTGAAATAGTCAGATAACTACTGTAATTTCCCCCATTGTTATATTTTCTAAGTAGAAGTATTTACTGTACATATACTGTCCTATTCCACCAATGCATATTGATTTTGTGTCACAAAACTTTCCTGGGGAGTCACAAGTTTTCAAATTACAGGGAAAGTCAAGACAAGTCAGATGAGTGCAAATCATATCTCTTGGATAAGATTACTGATCATCAAACAGAGGTCCTCATGTTTGTTTTCTTAAACTAGGTAGTACTCTTTTGCTGTTATTACAAAAAAGTCTCATTTTGTCTGTAGAATGGATATAAATTGATGTTAAGTCTATTGTAGTAATCATTTGTGTAGTACACTAAATACTTCCTTTTATATATCTCATAGGTACTTGGTAGAATTATCCTTTACTCTTCCATTAAATTTTGTTATAGGTGTATTATTTGGTTGCAAATGAAATATAGTAGAAGTGAAAGTGATATATGCCACTCTGGGTTTCAGATTTAGAACAAGATAAATATATAAGCTTATGATACAGCAGAGGATCTTGAAGACTGATTTGTTGAGTGATTCTGATGAGTAGACATACCCTATACCCAATGACCAATTTTAGCCACACACCATGAGCAAGATCCAAATTTTGTTATGGTAAATCACCAAGATTTGTGGAATTTTTATTATGCAGTATACACTGGCCTACGATGACTGATTCTAAGAGTATAAAATGTGAGGCCAAGTTTTGAAACAATCACATTGTAATAATCAAGACCAAACAGTAAAATTTTTTAATATGCCAACAATAAAAATAGAAGATATAAAATATTAGAAATTGAAGTTTATGCAAATTTATCCACAAAGAAATGTGTTTACCGTGGTTTTATAATATCCCAATGTCTAGAAATAAAGAGCATATATACTCTTATTTATGTTGCTTACTCAAATACACGTAGGCAAAAGACAAGATAAGTAATACCTAAGGGACTATACTATAGTTTAGATCTATGAAGTCCCTCAAGAGTCTCACGTTTAGAGGTGGTTCCTGGTCAGAAGGAGCAGGTCATTGGGGCAGAAGGGAGTGTTCTTGTCTGTTCACGGCTTCTCCTTTCCCTTTCTGCTTTCTGCATGCTTTGGGTCCAGCAGCTGTTTTTTGCCATGCCCTCTCCCCATATCATTTCTGCCATTAAGAGAGCTGACTTTGGACTGAGTACACTGGATACAGTAAAATAAGCCCATCCTCCTTTAAGGGGAGAGTGTTAGCTGTTGCATCTCAAAGGTAGGAAAGTTGACTAATAAGGGTCACATCCAATTTCCTTTAATGCATTGGGAATAGTTCTTGGCAATGAAGGTCACAAGACATATAGAAACTACAGTGGAAGGTTTATTTTCAACTTACAGTTGATTCATTCAGCTGTGCTCTCATTAGATAATGGGCATTGTTTACCTGTGTGTTTCCCCACACCATATACAGAAAATGAATTCCAATTACTAAGGAAGAGCTACCAGCTAAAATATCCTCCGAGTTAGTTCACCTCTCATATTAACATGATATCTGATCACTAATGTAATCAAGGAATTAGAAATTTAAAGATAAATACATGGTTTTAGTACAGATAGTTGAACAAATAGAGAGCTAACAATAAAGATATTCCTGCATGCATACATAAATGGTTTTCTTAGTAATATCCACTGAGTGAGTCTAGAAATACAGACTGCCTCATAGTAATGGTAAGACCTAATGTCAAATCTTGTTGCTTAAATATCATTCTTTACTATAAGAAACAAAGACTGCTTAGATGAATAGTAGGTTGCAGAACTAGGACTAGGAAAGAGCAAGACGAGATTAAAAGATCTTGTTATGCCAATAATTTAAGAATCCAAATAAATAATGGTATCAGGGAATTACAATTCATTGAGGGAAATAAGAACCTTTAAAATGAATGACTTAATGATTATATAAGGAATAAATAAATGAAACAGGAAAGCTCTTTCTTATAAATATATGGTGGCCGTAGACAGTCATGATTTGGCAGCTATCATATCAGAACTTGCTTCAGTCAAGAATTATCAATAGGTATCAAAATTAATGAATAAACCCTAATGGGAAAGTGTGTTCACACATATTCTTAAGACATTTATCAATTACAACTATCCAGTTTATAGTAAATGATCCTGGAAAATACTACTTTACCAAATAATCAAAATTAAGTGGATCAAATATGCATTACATGATTAGGATTGGGATACATGGAGAAGGATGCATTATATTTGTTATACTCTTGCCAAAATCACACAAATACAATTAAACTACAAGCACCCCAAACTGAGAGATATTTTGTAGCAATAAACAGTCAACATTCTTCAAAACATTACCATAATTAACATAAAACAAACTTGAGGAAGTCTTCCAGATTAACAGTGATGTGTTATAATTTCACTGATTATAGAAGAAAAATGTCTTGTTTTTAGTAAAACACACCTTCAAATATTCATAAGTATCGTCAGCACAACTTACCCTCAAAAGTCTCAGAGAAGCTGGGGATTTAGCTCAGTGGCATAAGTGCCTACCTGGCAAGCGCAAGGTCATGAGTTCGATCCCCAGTACCAAAAAAAAAAAGTCTCAGAGAAAATAGAAATATACACATGTATACATGCTTTCAGATAAGTAGAGAATAACAAGGCAAATGAGTTCATTTTGCTTGGAATTGTTTTTGCTCTTGAATTTCTGAGGATAGAACTCATGGCCTTCAATTGTTTTATCTACCACAGAGCTCCACCCCCAGCCCAAACATTCATCATTTGGGAAATTTGGATAAAAGATATCTGGAAAAGCTTCACACTCTTGGCTCCACGTCTGAAATTTCATGGCAAAGAGTTCCAAGTCCAAAGTTTTCTCTTCTTTGTTTATTTTACTTGATTGATGTTTCATGTTTGACATTGTTCACCAATTTCTCTTTTGTAAACCCTCATTCCATGAAATTCCATAATACTGAATTCTTTGATGTTTCAGGCACTTCTCTTTTTATTTTTGTTTTCAATGAGACAATTTGCAAAACATAATGACAACATTCATTGTGAGGAGTTGGTATTTATACAAAACCCCCCTTAGTTCTTTTAACATCCTCATCTGCAGCAACATTTCAAGGTCCCCTTCCCATTCACAAGAGATCTATCTCCCTGATTCCTATGCTTTATCTTTCATTTTGTTCTTTAATTTATTTATACTACGGACTTCTTTGGATGATTCTGGAAACAGCATTCTTCCTTGGCATTGCTTGTTTTTTGGTTTCCACATTCCCTAACTAATAATAACTAGTTCTACAAGCACACTAGCACCTCGGGAGTTAAAGAGTCCCAAGTTTATATTTCAAACCTACATTTTTAATGTGTTCCCTACTCCTTTAAACAATTTTTTACTGAATGTCCTTCACTTCAATTTCTTGTTGGCAACCTACATTGAAAATGTTCAAAGGTGTACATATTCTTTTTCTTTTGAAATTCAATTACTTCTTCTATGTTCCTGTATTTATTGATTGCATCAGTCACTCCAGTCAAATATATTGTAGGATCCTAAATTGTTTTCACCAAAATTTACACTGAAAATACTTAGTCTCTCTAGTCTCCAATCTATCACACATTCATTCAGTAAATATTTCTATGTATTCAGTCTTGGAACCAGAGGGGTTAAAAAGATGTACAATGCTCAGTCTTTTGTATTAATTTTTTAAATCATCAAATATTAATTTATTTTTAGTCTTAATAAAGCATACATTCTATTAGGGAAAGCAGACAATTAGCTGTGAATTTTCTTTATCAATTAAAAAAATATTTACATTGGGGCTGGAGATTTAGCTCAGTGGCATAAGTGCCTGCCTTGCAACTGCACAGTCCTGAGTTCAATCCCTGGTACCAATAAAAAGAAAGAAAAATTACATATATTAATAAATAGTATCATACAGATTCAGTATGGAAATTTGGAAAATTTTCATGCATTTATTTTCCATTTGTATATTTTTGGCTTCAAATTACTGTTCAAGAATTTTATCCATGGTGGTGTGACTCTCTTACCTTAATTGTTTACACAAATTTTTACATATTCTGGACAAAAGGTCCTTTCAAGTATATGTGTTGCACACATCTTTTCACATTCTGTGTCTTGTCTCTTTTCAAAAAATGTCATTTGATAAACTTTTAATAAATGTCCTATAGTTTATTAAATTAAAAAAAGAAAATCTTTCAATTATAGGGAAAATCACACTTATCAAACTGCCATCATAATTATGATATTTACTGCTACCAGTATGATTGCTTTTAAAAGCAGTTCTGGATCTGGGAAGGGAATCGGGTAGCAAGCATACAATCCTCCCTGTGTATACCCAACACACACTCACCCACTCACCCCTCTCCATGCCAGTGCTGATCATTTGATCATGCCAGACTATTTACCTGCATAAAATTCTTTACTAGCTCTTTACTAACATTGGGAAACCCTCCAAACGCCTTGACAAAAGCCTTCTCAATTCTTACAGACTGGTCTTTGCTTACCCAAAGGTGGCTTTTGCTTGTTTTGTCCTCCTCTCATTTCTGCAGTGGTCCCTGCTTATTCTGTTGCAGCCTGAATAGAGTCATGGTGCCAGAATGCTATGTTCTTTTATACTCAAGACACCACTGGACATGGCACAAGTGTTTATTATCACTCAGATAACTCCCAGTTTAAACTCTTTACTGAAATGATTAAAAAGAAGTTTATTGATCTTTAATTTACCAACATTTATTAAGCCTGATTCACAGTAAGCAACCACAAATATTTATTGAAAGAAGTAGTGCTTAAGGTGTCAGGGTAAATTATTTAAAAGGAGCACTATGAAAAGCATATAATGCCCCCGTATATTTTTAGGAGCATTACTATTGATGAATTACTTATTTTATTATATGATGTGTACTTAACAGGAACATAAAATATCAATAAAATAGAATATTAAATTTTTAATATGTACTGAGTGTTTAGAATAAACATAGACATTTTTGGCATTAGTTTTTACTTGCTTACAAAATTGAAAAACAACATAAATAAATTCCCATGTGAACTACAATGAAAACACAAATAAAATTTATTACAGAAATAAACTTTACTTCATTATCACTCCTAATTAGGGCAGTCTTCACACACAAAAATAGCATGTTCCATACACAAGTATTGTGTACACAAAAAACACATATATTTTGTTTCTTTCTTATCTTTTTGGTAGAATATGCTTGACATCTTGCTCATCTTCCTGTTTTCTTGGGCAATTCTTGTGGTGTTGCATCTGTCTGTTCACTTATGTGCTCCAGAATTCTTTTGTGGAGTTCTTTGGGCAAGTACAAACTGTTCTTCCTCTGTTGTAACTGATCATTTATCAATTCCAGTCTCAATCCTCTAAGAAAATTTCTCCATGATATTTTGTACCTGTCATTTTCTTCGAAAGCTATGCAACTGTTTATGCCTGACATATTTAAGATCAATTAAAATACAACCACTGGCTACATTTTGTGTTTTGAGTGACATCAAAATTGCTAAGTGATCAATGACCTCTACCTTTCCTTTCATTTTTCTGTAAAATGTAGCCATCTCTGGATTGATTTGTGTTGACGTTTCACCATCAATCTTTCTTTGGGAGGGAAATATCTGAGACAAGGTCTCACTAGGTAGTCCAGGCTAGCTTTGAATCCACTGTATAGCAGAGTCTGACCTTGAATTCGCAGGAGCCTCCTGACTCAGCCTCCCAAGTGCCAGCATTACAGGCATGCACCACCATACCCGGCTTCACTATCAATCTTATTATCATAGGGCAAAGGGGGCAATTGGGAGGCTGAGGCAGGAGGATCTTCACAAGTTTAAGGCTGGCTTGGGCTAATAGTGAGTTTAAGGCCAGGCTGAACTAACTATATAGTGAGACCTTGTCTCAAAAAACAATAAACAAACAAAAAACCGAAAAGCTATTTTATCATGGTGTGACCGACATTTTCAGTAGTACTTTGTCTTCACTTTAATGTAGTACAGGCTAGCCTGGAACTCATTATATAGTAGATGATGACCTTAAACTCACAAGGTCCTCCTGCTTCAGGCTTCTAAGTGCTGAGAATCTTTTTTTATCAAGAGCAAATGTTAATGGTCTATTTTTTATCATGTTATCAAGGGTTGCACTTTATCTTTCAGAATAAATACCCGCCTCTTAAAGTGATTATGCATCAGTCAGTAGTCCCTAAACACTGTTTAAATAAACAAATTTCTCACATAATTTTTGGCAATACATTGGCAGGCACAAAGTAATTATCTCTTTCTTGACAGATAATGTTGTAAAAGTAGGTAGTGGATCAAAAATAGGATAAAAAACATGAATAAATCCCATTAGGAGACCTCCTAGCCATCAGATTTTCTAAATAATAAATTGATGCAAATATATTAACAAGAAGGTGCATGAATCACATTTCATCATTCTAAAAGACCACTGATATGTTTTGCAGTCATAATACATCCTCTCATAAGAATTTCTTTTTATATGTAAAAAGAAATTTGAGTTCTTATGAGTTAGGTTTTTTAAATTAATTTTATTGGTACACATTAGTTACACATAATGGTCACACTCATCATAGAGACTCTGTACTTGCACATAATGTATCTCAATTCTTTTTTCCCCAATCCTGCAACACCTCTTGCCCTCCTTATTTTCAAGTTTTGTTCCTATTTTTTCCTTCTATTCTTTTTCTTCCCTTTTGTCTTCTTGCTTTGCCCCCTCCCCTAGGGTTAGAGACTTGCACCACCAAGTATGGCTTCACTATCAATCTTATCATCATAGTGTAATGTTGATGATATCGATACGACTTTGCTTTTCCACATCATATAGGAGGCCAATGTTACATTTTTCTGAAATGCAAAGATTGCACTATATATACATATGTTGTGAACTTGCAACATTTTCTGAGGGATCTGTGCTTTATTCTTGGGAATAGTTCCCTGTACTGAGCAAATGGTGTTCTTCTGGCAAATGTGACATCAGTGGGTAACCAGTGAAACAATTGTTGAATGTGACATATGTGCTACTTTCTGAATTAGGTACAACAAGTCTGTTCACAATGTCATACAGTTTAATACTCCACTAATAAAGGCCTGGTGGCTGAGTTTTAGGATAAATTTATAAATTCCATGTGTAAATCGTCTTTCCATCAACCAGAGTATATATTTTTATACCATATTTGGAAGGTTTATTTGGCATAAATTTCTGAAAGCTACAACAATCATGAAATGATGAAAGTTGTTTGTCAGTTATCATGTATTTAGGTGATGCATAAATTGGCTGACAGTTCGAAACAAAGCTGTCAACAAATGAGCAAATAGCAGGCAATGATCTAATTTTTTTCTTGCCTGGTGGGTTTTTTTGTTGTCAAAATGTAGGCAATGTGAAGGAAACCAAATCTCTTGAGTGCCATTATTCTAAAAATATCAGCATTATATCTGTCACTTCTCCATAAATCCTGTGGCTTCTGACAATTAGAATGATAAAGTCCTGTTATGAAGACTTTTAATTCAGATAATGAGGTGCCATGATAAATACACTTTTGAGTATTACTACTGATGCATAAAGTACATTTTACTTTTATTTAATTATTAGTGCATTTCACATCTTTTAGTATGTCATTCATTACAAACAATATCAACATCGCAGTGTTGGGATTACATCCAATAGGTTTCACCCTGGCAAGAAGCTAATAACATTTTCTAACCTACTTCTAACTTTGGATCTTTCAGGTATATGTGACCATTTTATAGCACTTTGACTAGTCAAATATTTATTTACATTACTGATTTTTCCTCATCTTAATCAAAGTCTTCCTTCTGTACTTCTCTATCTGTCATATCTGGCTCCATTTCACTGTTGCAACTTTTTTGGTACCTGATGACTCACTTTAAACCTCCTCCGAAAGATGTAAATGTAGATTTTCATGTGACATTATACCAAATTGGGATACTACTATGAGAAAAATCAAAAGAAAATATTTAATAAAATAAATTAAAAACACACAAAAAAGTAATATGGCATGTAGCTTGGGGAAAACTCACCTGCTGATACTTTGACACACATGCATGCACCTTGCTATTCATTGTACTAAGTGACTGAACACAAAGAGTGCTTCTTGTATCCAACAGTGTAGCTACTGAGAAACACGAGTGGCTCTTTTTACACTAAAGTAAATATTTTCATTATAAAAGTATGGTACTCTTAATCTGATTGAGGAACCAGTTAAAAATACAGTCATGTTTTAATCCCTTAAATTATAGAACAAATAAAATGTTGTGATTATCAGTTGTTACTGGTAAAAATTACATTACATCCTGATATATAAAATATAATTATATACATAGATTTTCAGTAGTATCATATATTAAACATATTCATTGAAAATCCCCTTTATGAATGGCCTTATGCTAAGAAAATACTATCCAATATACAGGATCACAAATAAAAATTACTTTTTCCAAAAATGTACTTTTATTAGCTATCAAAATTTAACATTTTGTTTACTTATATTAAATAATAAAATGCAATTATTATAATATTATAATTATTATTCCATTAAGTTATGGTATAAGTTATTGTAATTATTATTCCATTTACAGAATTGTACTATCTGTGAATAAAATGATTATCTTCTACATGTAGTAGTATTTTTAACAAACTGATATTTGGGAATGGGTACAGCAACTGTATATATATTATATTTGTATACATAATTATATTTTATATATCAGGATGTAATGTAATTTTTAAGAAAGTTATATTAAACTAACTTATTATGGTAATTTATAAGTTATAATTAACAATAAATTATATCTTAATAATTAACATTATTATAATTATAACATTAATTAATCAATTATTGCATACCTTTTTCCACTTTGACTAAAGTACATCAGGCTTGACTTAGGCCAAGACTGTTTTTAAGGTAGTTATGTTTCTAGTGTTCTTTATTTGCAATGATTACCTATTAGCTGAAAGTAAAGACTAACCAGTAGCTTAATAATTATTAATTAGCTATGGATCGAAATTATTTTGATTTTATTAAACTTTTATTTTAACAGGGATTGAAATCAAAGTCTTTACACTGAACTACATTCTTAGCCATTTTTTATTTTGAGACAGGATCACAGTAATTTGACAACTTTCCCAGGCTGGGTTTACTTGTGATTTTCATGCCTCAGCCTACCAAAGTGGTGGGGTTATAGGCATGCACCACTATGCCTAGATTTATAGATTAGTTTTTAAACCCAATAATGGAATCAACTCTAAGGAGCAAAGGGTAATATAAGTTACATTATTTTTCTTTTTTATATTTGAAAATGAAAATTAAAAGTCGCGAAAAAAACTTAATAGTATTTTTTATGCCTTTCTTTTTCATATAAGCGCTTGGGAAGAAAACAAATTTTTTTTTGCCTTTTTCATCTGATAAGTGGATATTAAACTTATTGCCAGTTGCTGTACTCTTTCCCAAATGCCAGTCCCTTAAAAAGACTACTACTTGTAAAAGATAAGCATTTTATTCACAGATAGTACTGTTTTGTAAATGGAATCTAGTGTGACAGTTTATATAATTTGTATATTTTGAAAATTGATTATGATTTTGTTGACTGTATAAAGAGAAGTATTTCCAGTAAGAGCACAGCCATAATAGTCAAACAGAAAGAGACAGAGTGTTGGTTAGCAGTCTTTCTGCTGGTAAGAAAGGAGGAGGAATATCTGAAATCATAAAATACAAAGGCTTCAATTGATGATGTTTCAGATATTTTAGTCATAATTCAAGCAGGAAAACAGCAAAAAAATCAACTAAGAAATTGTTTTGGTAAATCATTATATAACATATAATTTAATTGCTTATAGGTAATTCACTTTAAATATTTAATGATAGTATATGGCAAAGACCTGGAAATTTTAAATTCAGAAAATTTTCTTAAAAACAATGGAGCAAAATGAATTTTAAAACCTCAGTTAGGTTTTTTGTCTTAATATTATTTTAGCCATGCCAAACTGCTTATGTCTTTCTGGATTTGTTGTAACTCATTCACAATCTGGTAAGGGAGAGAGACTTACTGATTATACCACAATGTGGTAAAAAGGCTGATGAAAGAACTTGATAGACAATTGCACAGAAATGCATATAGCAGTTCTAGTACATGCATCTGGGATGGATTTACAGGCAAAGCAGATTTAAATGCTAAAGAGGGCATAGGAATTTGTGAAACAGAGATGAACAAGGAAAGGAATTGTGATATGCTCATGCCAAAATACTGAGTTATGAATGAGCATGACATATTTAGCAACTGGTGAAAACTGATACACATTACCAATAACATTTTATGTGACCTGTTAGTAGTCTCAGAATTATATTTTTTCCAGTATCATTTCACCATATGACCCTTTGCTCAAATGCAACAATACATGGAAACCCCACTGGTGAACAAATTATATCAGATAATGTCCATAAAAATAAATTTGCCTGATGATGATTTTTTAGAGACCATCTCTCCTCCTCCAATCACCACAAGTGATCTCTGATAAGATTCAGAAAAGTCCTTAGAAGTCACCCCAGCATAGTGTGAAGTTCATTATGCTTGGTCATTATTACCTCCTAAACCTGCAAAAGAAGATACATATTTAATTTATATTTCTTATTTTATTTTATTGGCCAACTGAATGGACACCTCTATGCAAGGCCAAAGCAATAGCAGGAAATACAATCCCAACATATCCCTGAATGTTGTAAATACTTAACAACCTGCATTAATGACTTCTACTTTACCCACACTGACTCTTCAGAGTGATGAGCTTATTCACTAATTTAAAAGGATATTTTGTTTATATCAACAAGTTTTTTCTTTCCATGTGTGTGAAGAAGCTTACGGTTCTGCTTTGAAAGAAGGGATTCAGAAGTTGACAAATACCTAAACAGGCAATGTGTCCTTGACTATGACTCAAAAACACAAAAACTGGCCTATGACAGAAGGTGACTGGCCAAACAACAAATTCAAGGTAAAGAAGCCAAGTCAGGTAAAATAATGTAAGAAACAATATCTAGAGGTGAGGCAGTAAATGTAACGGGAGGATCCCATTCTCCTCCCTACCTTTAGTTGGTAGACTGCATAGTTGTGCTGTGTACTCCTGGGGAATCAAGGAGAAGGATAATTTATCCTGGAGTGGTCTTTTTCAGTTTCTTCATCCAACTCATCCTGTGATGTACTTCCTAACCTCACCTATTTACCACCTGGGTATCGAATGCTATGTACATTTGGATTCATCTGTTTTAAATGTACGTCTTGAAGGTAATCCTTTTAATATGCATTTGAAAATTAAGCCTTTAAAATATTTTCTGGAGAATGTACATTTGTGAATTCATGGGTATGTGAACATATGCAGCTAATAATATTAGTCTTAAGTACAGAAAATTATATGATATATATATATATATATATATATATATATATATATATATATATATCTGGCATAATGTTTGAACAAATTCCGTTTTTTTTTCCTTAACAGAATGTTGTTGCCTTATGCAGAAAGCACTACAAAACCTTTATCTAGATTGAGGCACAATCCTCACTGGAGGGCTGTATCTTTCACCTGCTGTAACTTCCATGTTCTACATTTTATCATGCTGCGCATGTTGCTCTAGGCTATCAGAGAGGTTAATTGTGGTAATTTATCAGTGTCCCTCTGCTTGTAGATGCTTTCATTTCACTCCTTAAAATTTTTCTTCTTGGATAGAGAATTAATCAACTGCACCACTAGGTTAATCAGAGTTACTTTTTCTCCTCCTAATTGTATTATACTCATCTGTAGGATATTGGAACTGTCAGGGACACTGGGAACCATACACCTTTCCTCCGTTAAAACTCTAATTTGTGCCTGCCCTTTTACTGATGCCTTATTGTCTGCTACAGTAGGGATAATTCACAGGCCTCTCTTTCTTTGAGTGGAAGTGCATATTATTTTGCAAAAGATACTTTATCCTCTGTATATTCAGGCAATTAATAAACATTTACACAATGAAAATTTTATCAGATACTATGCCAATTACTGGGGATCTAGAGATGGATTGAATGTTGTCCATCTTTAAATGTTTCCACTATATATTCAGAGTTCCTGTGCAAAGTATCTGAAGTAGACACACAGGTCTCTTAAGAAATGTAACTAATATTGTTTACCAAAGAGGGATTCCTGCTCTCTGAAACATTAAATGGTAGCAGTCTCTGAAATCGTTTATCTTATTAAAATCACTTTTTCTCCATGAGTGGAGGAAATAAAGTACTACATTTATATGAAAACTGTCTCATAAATAATTGTATTGAGTTGGAAGTGCATTATTATCAAGGAAAGCCACAAAACTCCAATTAAAATTAGAGCTAAGATATAAGACAATAAATATATTCAGGATTATGGTTAATCAGGGAATACTTATCCATTGTTTTCATGAGGTTATAGAATCAGAAATCTTCCAATTCGTGCATTTAGTAAAATCCTGAATTTTGTGTTTTGAAATGTTGAGAACTATGTCCAAATATTTAAAACATTGTGTGAAACCCCATAACAGCCATCTGTTCTTTGGAAAAAAGCTTAAAACCACGAATTTTGACTTTTGATGTAAGCCACATCCAATGCAATGGTTTCTTTACTCTTTTTCACTTACTAAAAATGTTCTCTTTCTTGTAATTAACATATTAATTATATAATCCAGATACTTCTAGACTCAATTGATAGAAAAAACCCCACAAATTTCAAATATGTGAAGCTCAAATTTGGCTCAAAAATTCTTAAGATGACCTGAATGAAACTATGTATTTACCAGCAGCCCATCTTTACCATACGGACCAGGCCTTGGGAGAGAGGGAAACTAGCTATTATGGCAATGAAGCAGGAAAGCTATGAGTAACCGGACATATTCGATTTAATCATTCCATTTCTTCAACTAAGGAAATATTCCTTGAATCTCCTACACATTAGCATTTCTTTGTTAGATCTAGGATTGACAAATTTTAGTGTATTAAAATCCATGTGCCACATTATATGTTAGTAAGACATGGATTAGATGACGAATCTTGAAGAGACATAATTTTAGGAAAAATGTACCTATAATTTGATCTTGTGGGCATCTAAAGAATATGATCTCCCCTGTTGAGATTTTAGGGTCATGAGATTAGCAGGTGGAATCTGGCCCAGTGTATATTTCTATCACTAAATTACTGTCTAGAGCTGCTGAAATGGCAACTATAACTACCTAGTGTCTTAAGGTATGATGATGCCAATTAGCCAAAAGCAATCTTCTAGCAATTATAGAAACACAACAGCTATGTGCAGGTGTTGCTAATAGTAATCTGGAAAAAAATAGAATGTGGTAACCTTTATTCAAAGAAATTAGAAAGTAGTGGAGGAGCTAGCCAAATATACAAAAAGACATGAGTAATACTATGTCAGAAGTGGTTTTTAGATACTAGGGAAAGTGGATAGAAAGTAGTAAAGGAGGAGGGCTGACAGATTCTATAGAGGACATAAAAATAAAGTTGATCTTGGAATATGTATATAAATTGTTGACATATAGAAAGTCATTCCAAAATAAATAAATAACTCATGTAAATCTCTAAAGGAGTGAGTGAATATACAATGATTGTAATTAAGACTGTTTTCTGAGGACATCAGAAAAATTTGACCTAACTAAAAGGTCATTTAATTATGCCAAAATGTCTAGATTTTTTTCTTCAAGGTGGTATGGAATAAGGGCTTTGCCAGAATCCTTATGCAAAGAGGAAAATAGAAATACCGTATATGCACCTGCACCAAAAAAGAAGCAAGACACAAAGCCATGGCTCTACTTTGCAGTGTAAAAAGCCTCCTCAATCCTCAGAAGTTCCAGGAGTGAATATGAGTAATTATTTGTATCATAGCATCAGTAGGAGGCAGTACTATTTAGTGGAAATTGTACAAAATTTTACATAAGAGATACAACTTTGTAGTTTATCTTCTCAATTCTGAAATAAATCATTCTTTAAAACGAAGCAAATGAGCCATGTGTGATGGTGCACACCTATAATCCCAGAACTCGGGAGCCCGAAGCAAGAAGATCACTGTAAATTCGAAGTCAGCCTAAGCTACATAGTGAGTTCAAGGCTGGTCTGAACTACATGGCAAGACACTGTCCTAAAAGTTAAATACATTATAATAAATAAATAAGAAGAGGGCATGAAAACTTTTCCCTCAATCCAAAAACAGCATAAAATAAGTTTGTGAAAGAAAAGTTGTTGATCACAAGCATGTTGAAAGTATTTTTATAATGGTATTAACTGCCATTTATGCTAATCAATTTATAATAGTACAATAGCTTTGCCAAGATTTTTCCAGGAAGAATACGTTTAAATAAGGAAATGTGAGTGAAAATTTATTATGAAATATAAAGATTGCCATGGAAATGCATGTTTGGTTTCATAATTATGATCTTATTATTAGACTCTAAATAATTTTATATCCAAGTCACACATCTTACAGTAAACTCAATGAAGTTAAGGAGAAAACATCACTTTTTCAGTAAAGCAAAGGCCCATTGATATAGCTTATTAAATGGAGATACACATATTGAACACTTTGCATAGCTTTTTCTCATTGATTTACAAAAAAAAAATGGATGTGATGGATAATGGTAGTGAGTCACTCAAGTTCTCCCTGCAGAACCAAGGCACTCAAATCCTCTAGGGTCTGGAAGTGTTACAGGATCATCAAACGTGTCTCCAAGAATTACCCCTTACCCAAGAAAGCTGCCTCATCCAAGGTCATGACCCCTCCCAGAGGTTAGCTTATATCCATCAACTGGTACATAGAGGCCTTCCTTTAGAAACTGAGGTCCTATTCCATTTCCAGAGTTTTCCACAGCATTGGATGATGTTTCCTTTATAACTCTATTACAGTTCAGTTCTTCCTCTGTAATGCTGAGACACTTATCCTTCACTAATATTAGAGTCACATAGCCTATTTCCTCTAGAACTCATTTTATGAGTTTTGGAATCAAGAACGGTCCTAGGAAGCTACTTCAAAATGGTATTTTAGAAGTATATCATCTATCATCCAGCTGACAATGAGAACCTTTCTACTTGTAGATGGAACACTGATAACCTCTTTTGGTTGAGGTACAGTTGTTAAAACTTCAGTAAAAAAAAAAACTACCATGAAATACTGTTAGAAGAGAATGCACCAGTGGATAAAATATCTCGGGGATTTGAGTGTTTTAAGGAAACTAGGAATTAAAAGTACCTTCAAATCATATTGCTCTCTTGGGGCGCACTGAGGTAAAGTACAACCTTCAAGCCAATGAATTCATTTATATTGTAGGAATATTTAAAAAGACATCAAAATAAAGACCTTATAATGACCTCATATTCTAAAATGTTTGCTCTCTAAACCTTTACAGAAAAGTTTGCTAATCCTAGCATTAGAAAAATTAGATGAAACCAATGAAGTACCAATATAAAGTGACTTCTAAAAATCAAAGTGTCTTCCTTGATAGCACATAAAGACTATTATCGCCTGAAACGTATGTCAAAAAATGCCAAACATTACATAAAAAGTTAATTATAAGATTGAACATAGCTTCAGAAAAGATTGATTTCTTGGTTATGCCATACCTGGTAACACAATGTCAAGGTTTTATTTGGAAAGAAATACATAACTGAAACTTGAGATGGAGATATGTGGGACAACACACATGAAAATTTTGTATTCCAAGACTTTCATGATCTGGTTGGCCCTAAAATTTTAATCCTTTCCTCCCCATTAGAGGCAAGTGTTATTACCACACTTAAATATGATGCAGAGATTTATACCATTCAAATGGCAACAGTCTTGGAGGCCCAGGTAGGAAAATCAAAAGTTTGAGCTCAGACTGAACAATTTAGCAAACTAGTGAGACCTTGTCTCAAAATAAAAATTTTAAAAGGGCTGGGGATGTAGCTCAGCGCAGAGGGCCAGAATTCAATCCTCACTGCAACAAAAACAAAATGTGTATCTATCTCAGGTCCATCTTTATTCCACCTACTGACATTTATTTCAATATTCAGCATCAAGAAAATTACATTGGGCCTCTATGTCATTGATAGCACATTAACTTAAACAGAAGTTCAACTACATTTCATGCTTTAGTGAAATATATGTGCTGCAAAGGGTAGGGAATAGCACCACAAAAATTAAGGATTTCCGTATCAGTGAAGATTTTCAGAATTCTGCAGTTCAAAGTATAGTGAGACATCCTGCTCAAAAGAAAACCAATTAATGCATCTTGTATCTCCACAACAAAGAAGAAGTTAGATCTCTGAATTTTGGCGCAATGTACTTTTGGAATGCTTTTGTCATTTACATACTGACAAATAAAGATGGCAGATTTAAGTGGAGACCAGGTCTGGGAAGAGCTCTTCAATAGGCTGAAGCTATTGTGAAAGCATTTGTGCCATTTAAGGCATAAAACTCATCATAAACTATATTGTACAAGAAATATCTGTTTTGGAAAGAACAAGATATAGCACTAATTCCATGGTAATCTCCAATAAAAATATCACAACGTAGACTCCTTTAATTCTGGAAATCATACAGTTTGCAACACAAGATTTTGCAACATTTCAAAAACATTTCCTGATGTTTTCACAGGCTGTGGTTGAGGGGGAGCAGGTGACTCCAAGACATGAAATTGCTTCCCATAAGATTCAAGCTATCCATGATGAGAAAGTTCATGTGAAACCCACAAAGGCTTAAACTTAGCCATCTCTCTTAAGACAGAAGCAGTACACCAAACAAAATCGGGTAAGAGCCGGACAAGGGAACACTAGTAAGCTGCACATGCAGATGGCTGCATCCTCAGTATCACCCATAATGGTTACACCAAAAATTTTCTGTTCATCTATATGGTCATATAGGAGATCCCTATGAGCAGCTCATAGAGAGGGAAAAACTCAAGCCTTTCATAGATGGCTAAGCTAGATTTTGGATGCAACCTGAAAAAATGGACTGTGGCTGTATAGCATTTTCACACTTAAAAGTGCAGTAAAGGAACATTCACCTACTAGGCAATGAGGCTGTACATGCCCTTTCACTTTGAAAAGAAACAACAGTAACCTGAATTAAAATATGCAGATCATGACAATTTTGAATTACTTGGTTTACTGTTTCCAGATCCAAAAGAATAAGATATTGAATGATAGGAAAAGAGGTCTCATAAAGAGACATGTAGACTGGCATGAGTGCATGCACAAACTGACTCTCTCTCTCTCTCTCTCTCTCTCTCTCTCTCTCTCTCTTTCACTTGTTGAATGACCAAGTCAACAGATGTCAGATTCTTCAACTGTCCTTTTTTGAATCTTGGCATAATGAGTTTGTGAAAGGAATAAATGTGCTAGCAGTACACAGGTCTCATTCAACAAAGCTCATCTAACCACTGTTGGCAAATGTCAAACTTGCCAGTGTAAGAGCTCAAGCTGAATTCCTTGATAGGATGTTATGATGATTGTTTGTTTGTTTTTTTATCTTTTTGTTACAGGGTCTCGCTATGTGGTTCAGACTCACCTTGAGCTCACTTTGTAGCCCAGGCTTGTCTCAAATTTGCAACAATCCTCCTGCCTCAGCCTCCCGAGTGTTGGGATTACAGGTGTGTGCCACCATACCCGGCTAGTTCTGATGATTGTTAATTTATCATCTCTTGGTTCCAAATTCACCCTTTAATTGCTATTCAGAAAAATGGATAGAATTATTGTAAAAATTTTTCTTTTAGTGAATATGAAGTTAAGCTTTCTCACTAGAGGTAGCTGTGGTGACACTGCAGTAGAAGTCTCTACTGATTCCAGCTGCTGTTTCATTGGTGACAGGGATGAGTTTGGAAAGTCCCACAGTGATCTCATATTTCTGGCCTTACCTGATGACCACCTTACTCTAGGCCCTCACAAATAATATCACATGCGCCACTCTCCCTGATACCCCCACTCATTTTGCATATCCATGTACCACCCACCAGATTTGGCTTGCTTGTAACACAGATGTTAGTTTCCCTATCAGACCAGTACCTATAGACTATCTACAACTCAGAGAAACAGGCATGATTTTCTGTCTCCTGCTGAGCTCCAACTCCACTTTCTCCAGTGAAGGCTTTATGACTTCCTGGGAAAGATTTCTGTCGAGTTTGTCCCTCCTTGTATATTTTCACCTGGTCCCACTTTACTAGAGTTTTCTTGCATTTTGCAATCACTCTTTTATCATAGTGCAACAGTTGTTTATATTGAACTTCTCTTGTTTATATCTGTTTCTCTAGATTCCAGTAACTCCTTCTATAAAATTAAAATACTGAAGAATGCCCAGACAAAGCATTTTTAAGTGCAATATGGGTATGATATAGTTTAGTTTTATAGTAATGTTAACATCAAATAATACACTGTGTAAACTTAATATTTGATTATTGATAAAAAGTATTTGGTTACTATGCTACTACCTTTCCTGATTCTGAAAAATGATCTAGTTTTTTGTGGATTATTTTGAGAATAACATTTTCACTCATGCAGTAAAGTAGAGAATGAAAGTTATGATATGATGAAGCATCTCTTTTTCTATAACAAAATTTTACTTAGAGGAAGAATTCTGACAGAACTGCCATAAGAACATGATAAAGGGCTGACAACTAGAAGTATAAAATCACTCAAGCAAGTTTATAAAGCATAAAAATCCCAGACATTTTGATATTTATCACCCAGCTGAATACTAATGCTACTAGGAAAATAACTTCAGCTCTAGATGTAACTGTGCTGTGCACAGGTCATCTGTGTTTTTCATCTGCTAAGTGCATTCTTTTAAAAAATGCATGATAAACTTCAGTGAGAAAAGGAACAGAGAAAATTTCCTTTTTTTTTAGTACCAGGAATAGAACTCAGGACTTTACATTTGCCACACAGACACTGTTCCTCTGAGCTACAACCCCAAAATTCTTATAGGAAGAATTCCCTAAATTCTTATAGAATTTAAAAAGCATTATGAAGTTTGTCTGACTTCTGAAAAATACTCAGATCTCAATTATAACTAACTATAAAATGAATGAATTCATAAGCATGTTAAAATATTTGATTGAAAAGTATAGATGAATTTTAAAAGGTCAAATAATTTTAATGTAAATCACCTTATACCAAACATACTTCTATCAACTTATATAGTCAAAACGTTATTGATAGTTTTTTTAGATTATCTTCCTGCAGGAGATGATCTAATGTATTTCAAGTAGCCATTTTTGGTACCTTAAAAGCAATAAAAATGTGAAGATCAAAAGTTTAGCTTTGGTAATATCTTATTTATTAAAATTTACTTTAAAGGTTGTCCTTTTCATATTTGTGATTGTTCAGCCAAGTTAAAGTAATATAATGGTAAGCATGACTAAAAGTATGTCTGAATTTGAATGCAATTAATATTAAATTTATTGTCCAAGATTTAATTGTACAAAAGGAGTTGCTGATAAATAGTTTATAAACAAGATATTTACTAGAGAATAAGAGGGAAAGAAATTGAAGTGTGAAACAGGAAGATCTGAGGTAATGCCTTTTATAATGTCTCATGCTGGCTGAAATTGCTATGTCTACCTTTTCCTGTTTTTCTCAGTGAGAAATGTCAGCTCTTTTGGGAAGGATGTGACCTCAAATGAGGCAGTTTTATACAGCTCAAGGAGACACTGTAGGGACTACCAGTTGGAAGCTACCTGCTGACATTCCCCACAGCAAAGCAACAAATGTTGCTGGGAAAACTGGCCATAAACATGCAGAAAATTGAAAGTAGATCCCTATGTCACCACATATTAAAAACAGATAAAAATGGACCAACAATCTAAATATTAAAACAGAAAGAAGATAAGATGGCCAATCAGTGAGCAACAAAACACAAAGCCTCCCAGGAGAAACAATTCATTTGTCAGAATAAAGCACCCTGGAGACCCAGAGGGAGATGGATCTTCTTGACACAGGAAGAAATTAAAATGTAAAAAAGCTCATCAAATACTTGGGGACTACAACTGAAACAGCTAAAAATTATGGGACACAGCATTTTTGCGGTGACCCGCCAAGTTTGCACCAGCTTGAATCCATGCTGGCAAGCAGAGCTGCCCAAACTCGTTCCCACCGCCACTCACAGGAAGCACAGCAACACTGAAGTTGGGGGTTGGTGAGCCCAACGGAGAGTGGAGCTAGTCAAGGGACCTTCATTAATCCACGATCAGTGCTGGGAATGAGACCCCCCCATGGGAAGGGCACAACCAAATGGTCAACATGTTGGAATCAGGCAGAAGGAGCCTGAACTGGGAGTGACAGTGACTTCGGTTGGTTGCTCGCTCCCCAGAGCAGATTCATAGGATTTGCTTGGACTGGGCCATGCCCCTGGCCAGGACCCAATAAGCCATCCCAAATCGATTCCCTGTGCCTAGCA
>PVLA01011369.1:0-53775 GCA_004027455.1 Hydrochoerus hydrochaeris
AAGCATCTCTCAGGAAGATACAGACAGAAGAAGGGAGGAACACAAAAAAAAGCAGAGAAACATTCGATAAAGAATATAAAGAAAATATAGAATACATGAAGCAGATTCAAAGAGACTACCAGGAAATTAAAAACTCCATTGAAAGCTGGCAAAACTCCTTAAAAGAAACTAAGGATAGACTATCAAAACTTGAAGACAAGTTTGCAATGTGTGATCATGAAAGGAAAGATCTCTTAAAAATAACAAGAAAACAGAAAGTAACAATGCAAAGGCTAGAAGATGACAAGAGAATCTACAATTTAAGAATAAGAAATGTGAACAAAGAAGCAGGAATACAAACAGACGAATTACAAAGGCTATTTACGGAAATAATTAAGGAAAACTTTCCAAGCATGGGAAAAGAAAATGACATTCGCTTATGTGAGGCATACAGAACTCCAGCCACCTACAACCAAAACAGAGCTACAACCAGACATATAATAATCAAGATACCAGAAATTCAATATAGAAACAGAATATTAAAAGCCATCAGAGAAGAGAAACAGATTACCTATAAAGGTAAGTCCATCAGGATCTCGGCTGACTTCTCCTCACAGACCATCAGATCAAGAAGAGCTTGGAGCAAAATATTCCAAGCCCTGAAAGAAAATAACCTCTAGCCCAGATTGATGTACCCTGAAAAACTGTCAATAGAAATTAATGGAAAAACAAGATGCTTCCATGACAAAGATGAACTGGGTGAGTTTATGACCACCAACCCAACCCTACTGAGAAAACTGGAGGACATTCTAGAGAGAGAGAAAAAAATACCAGGATTTTAGGACAATGGCAGAAAGGTCTCAATGAGTGGGGCATGCAGTAGAATGATGGAGAAAAGTAGACAAACAGGCAGAAAAATAGCATAGTAGAAATGAGGCAGAGAAGGATGGCTATCATCTCTAACATATTTGGCCTTGATACACTATATTGTTAGTAGCGCACCAGGATTTAAGAACCCACATTACTCACACTACTGTACTTAGATGTATTATATTCTATTCCAGTCATTCTATTTGTACTAGATTTGAGGGTACAAATATTAATCCCAAAAATAACAGGATATAATATGATAATCATCCTTAATTTCCTATTAAGTCAATCTAAAGCTCTGTAAAACCTACACTGTTTTTACCATAACTGATTGTAATCGAATCTGGTTTGTTAGATCACTGTTTTGTATTGATAGATTTTATTCAAAGCTGTTATGATTGATAGTATGACGTCTGAGAGTATAGGCAACTGCACTTAAGATGACAAGATCCACTAGAATATCCACTCTGGTTTGATTATTACCTGCCTTTGAAGTTTTATATTGTTTACAATGTTTTATTTTTTACTAATATTGTTATGTACTGCTATATTCAATTATACTGCTATACTCATTTATGCCTGATGATATAGGCAATTCTACTGAAGATAATAAGAAACAATACAGCAATCATTGTAGATCACCTTGTACTGTGGTTTTATATGACTTTTTCATTTCATGTTTTTATAGGAATTTGTTTTGTTTTGTCTTACTAAGTTTTGCTTTTCCCTCTAATACAGAAAGGATAGAGATACATGTAGACACTCATGTATGCGTAGCCATTTACACTCTCACTGTTTGACAATCTACTTTGTATGCTTTAATGCTGTAACTTGAACAACTATTTTTAAGAGCACAATATGTAATTTATCAACTAGTGACTTCTTATTGTTCATCTTTTTTCTGAAATTCTGTATTATCTCTACCCTTTACATGCTTTTCTTCTCTTTAAATAAAAATTTTTTAAAAAATGAAGAGTTAAAAAAAAATCATCTGATTTGAGTTAACTCGAGTTAATCAGCTGATATATACATAAAAACTTTCTAAGAGGTGGTTTCCATTTCAGGTCCGGCTTGAATTGCAAGAATTTCCAGTAACAGACACAATCTGGAATAAGACAAGAGGATGAAAGTATTTGGGAACTAAGACAAGGTTTTGGCAACGTCTCACCCAAATGGGAGCAAGAAGGAAAACTTGACTCCCCAGGTACGGTGTACCCAGGGGAGTTAATTCTTCCCTCAAATGGTGGTAACCCACCCTAATTTTGGTGACATCTCGCCCAAATGGGAGCAATTCTGAAAGCTTGACCTGGGACATAGAAAAGGAGAGAATTGTGAAACAAAAGTGAAAGTACTTGCTGATAGAAGGAAGCTGCACTCAAAAAGATCCTGGTGTCTTATTCCTTGGAAGTGTCCAATTCATCTGAGGAATGGGAGTCCAAGGGGTGAACCCCAAAAAAGGTGGGATCCCAGACAAGCCCCCAAATGTGATCAAAAAACAACAGACTCCAAAAATAAAAAAAAACGTGCTTTATCAGCTGAGCTCAGGGGCAACACTGTCCCAGAAGCCAACTGGGGAAGTGTGTGCCGGGCAGGAGGTTTCAAGGGTTTTTAAAGCTGCAGACCACAAGGGGAGGGGATAAAGCTTGAAGATCTATTTGTCTCCTGAGGAACCAGGGAGGTAGAACAAGCAGTTACAGGAATCAGGGAAGCAGGGAAGGGATTGCACAGTGGGTAAGCTACAAGATTGCAAGTTAAACGGGATTACATAAATCTTACAGACAGGGGCAATTGCGTAAGTCGTTACAGGAAGAGAACAGGGTGTAAAGGCACATTTTGAATTTCTGAGCTTACAACAGTGAGCAGCTTCCCCTTTGCCATGCCCCTGTGCCTTTTTGCCCTGTCAGGGAGCCATGGAACTGTGGGCTGAAATCACTACAAACAGTGAGTCAAATAAACCTCTCCTCTTTTACCTCGCTGGTGCTGAATACTGTGTCCCAGCCAGGAGGAAATTAACTAAGACTGAGGTGAAGAGCAGCTCATCTGGGCTGTAAACATGGGTCTACCATCTGAAACAATGCTTTTGTGTTTAATACAGCAATATTTGGTATATTCACGCTGTTGTATAACTATCACTATTTCCAGAATATTTTTATCACTCCAAAATGAAATCGTAACTGTATTTCTGTTTTTATCTTTTTCTTTCAATATTGAGGATTGAACCCAGGGTCTTCACATACAGCTACATCCTTATCCCCTTTTAAAAACTTTAGTCAGGGTCTCACAAAGTCACTCTGTTACCAAGACTGGGGTTGAATTTGTAATCTGTTGCCTCAGCTTTCCAGAGTGCTGATATTACAGGCATGTGCCACATCTTGTTCATTTTTAACTTTAAAAATTGTTAGGAGGAGTAACTGATTATGATTTTTATTTTTTTATTGTTGAGCTATGATTCATATATAAAATTTATCCTTTAAGGTGCATAGTTCAGTAGTTTTTAGTTCATTGTCAACCATCACTACTTCTTACTTCCAGAACATTTCCTTCAGTCCAAATAGAGGCCCACTAATCTACTTTGTCTCCCTGTGGACATTTCTTATAAATGGAATCATATAACTCATGATTGGCTTCTTTCAGCAAATCTTGTTCTCAAGGTTCATTTACATCACAGCAGGCACTGGCACTTCATTCCTCTTGAGGCTGCATGTAAAAACCCCATGCTATGGAAGGGTTACATCGTTCTCTGCTGTTCTGCTTTGTCTGTTGGTTCTCATGAATAAAACCACTGCAAACATTTGTGTACGAGTCTTTGTGTGGACACTCACCTTCCCCTCTTGGGTACACATGCTGCAGTTAACTTGGGTGGGAATACCAGGCTGCCTGCAGTAGCAGCTGCACCATTTACCTGCCAACACTGAATGGGCACGGATCATTATCGTCTCTCAGGGAAGCTCCACTGAACATGTGCCTTTGGGCTCTCTACTGCAGACAGAGCCCTGGAGCCCTTAATGGCTAATTAGACTCTGAGGGAGTCACAGGGGGGATGGTGGTTCTCCTCCTCTCACTGCCATGTGTAACCACTGCTGTCCATCAGACCATGTGAGCTATGACAGTTGAGTCTGCGGCCAGGAGAGGAAGTCACCGATGGGTAGATTAGGGCCATAGGCTGTGGAGCCAGGCAGCCTGCTATTTATGTGCCTTTCAGCCAGAGGCCTGCCCTCGCTGTCACTGCAAGTGGTGCACACCAGATAGCTGGCTTGAGGCCATGCCGGGGCAATCACACTGCCCCTTTAGAAGTGTATGTGGTGGGGTGCACACAGGTACCCCACTTGACAGCCACTGCCACTTGGTGAGGGTCTGCCTGCTCTGGGCTACTGAGTGCCAATCTGGTCAAGGCAGCAATCTGCTTGGCATCTCCTTGCCGATGTGCAGAGGTTCCACCAGACTCTCAGACTCATGCCTCATGGCTGTCCTTGGTGGCATCTGCATTCCCACACTCAGCTACTCCCCATGCCCCTCAGCACCTCCTCCTAGTGTCACTGAGTCTGCATCACCCCACAGTCACCCCTACCATCTGCTTCCCAGATGACTGCAACAAACAGCTCTTGCTTTCTTCCCCAGAACCCTTCACTTCCCAGCAGCACAAGGCAGTTTAAGGGCAACCATGTGGTGGGTGTCTAATAAGTGGTGGCATGTCTCCTGGCCTCGCTAGGATAAAGCCAAGAATAGGAAAGCATAACCCTAAAAGAACAGAGAGAGTGGAGAGGAGAGATCCACAGGCAAGTGAGTTTCACATAATTATGAGAGCTAGGGAAGAGAAAGAGGGGGTAGTAGCCACACAACCCTGGCAGAAGAGGAGGCTGGAAGTGGGAGGGTATGGGTTGGACACAGGTACACAGAACAGCCATGTTTTCCCTCCAGCTCTCTACCACTGCCCTGCCACAGACACAACCAGATGCTCTTCTAGACACACAGTGACAATGGTGACACTCAGGACATGGGCCAGAGGGGGTCTCTGCGAAGATACTGAGGAGCAGGGTGATTTCTTGGCATTTCTCTGTGGCTTCCACTGGGCTACTCCTGGACTTCCTGCTGCCCTTGGAAGTTCTCCAAATAGTCCTCTCTTAAATTCTCTTTAAAGTCCCAGCTGAAGTTCCTGAAGGTTCCCTCTTTGCTGCGAGGGCAGTGCATATCACAATCCCAAACCAGGCAGCTCCCAAGTACTTAGAGAACAGGCTCCAGAACAAATTGGATGAGGGACCTGGCTCTTGGTCCCCATGTTTCCTCATCCATACCAACAATCACTTCTGTTCCTTCATCCATAGATAGGGGAGAGGGACATCTTAGGTTTGTTGATAATGAATGCAATGGTCATAGAGTAAGTAACGAATATAGTTACTTTTATTGCTAAAGGGACAGAAAGCAGACAAGAAGGGAGAGAACTCTCCTGGGCTTAGGAGGAAGGATATCTACCAGGTGGTCAAAACAAAAATAAAATTCATAGATTATGTTTTCCCCTAAATTATCCCATCCCCACTGTAAATTGTTCATTGCACCATATGTATTGTAGTTCACTCCAAGTTAAGAACACCTGAAAGGTGTCTGTTATAGCTACTCTTCCAGCTCCTTGCTGAAGGCATGGATGTCACGCTATGTACTGCTCCACCTCCACTGGCCAAGGAGGTTCATGTGGGACCAAAGTCCTGTGGTCCACACAACCCTTGCCCTGCCAATGGCACAGTGATCTCTAAAACTTCCATGGGAAGCAGCAACAGGGCCATGGTCTTGAACATGTGAAGATTTTCCCTCTGGGATAAGGAAGAAATGGTTGGCTGTGGCCCCCAGCAAAAGTAGGGACCATGCTCCTGATAGAGCTGGTGCTCTGCTGGCCTGTACCTGTTGCATTGTGCTGCTCTGGAGAAGCTGCAACACCAGCAGTCTGAGCGCTCACGGAGCACCAAACTAGTGTAAAGTCACAGATGCTTACAGGAATATCAGAGGGGAATAAAGGTGCAGGGGTACAGCTGACTTTTTAATAGAAGAATCTGAAAGATTAAGCAATATTATTTAGGGGAAATGAAACTTCCAAAGCTGACCTTATCCTGCCTGAGGTGTCTGCTATGGTTAATAACTACAGCAGCATTTTCTTCCTGGGGTGCTACACGTGGTCTGGGGAGCAATAATTGTGATGACCCAACATTTAACAATGCAAGTAGCTGGATGCCAGTCCATAAATGGTATCCTAAAAGAGCAATAATCAAAGACATATGATTTGGCACTCTAAATGCATGTATTTTTAAAAAGGTTAATTTGAAAACCAATTTCCCCTTCAAAAAAATTGGTACAACTTTTTCAGAGAGCAAATAAAATATACATTCTATGTCTTTCTTTGGTTTCAAGTTCTAGTTCAAACATTTTAAAGTTGTTTTTATTAGGTGACTTCAAATTGAAGATTGTTATAACTTCCTAATGAGTTGGGTTTTTTTTATCATCATGAAATATCCTTTTTATCTTTAGCAACATTTCACTTTGAAATTTACTTTGATATTATAGTACACTATTTTTCTTATGCTTAACATTTATTTTATATTTATATTTATTAAAGTCTTATAACAGGTTCTTATAATAACTGGGTCTTACCTTTCTGTTTAATCTGAAATTTTTTCATATTTAAAAATAATTTTACTAATAAAATTTTAAAAAATAAACATTTTAGCTTTTTACATTACCATAATTGTACATATTTCTGATTTGTGCCTTTTAGCTGGAATTTTCAATCTATTTATGCTAATCATTTATTGGAACTGTTGAGTTTACTCTTCCACCTTGGCTTTTGATTTTTATTTATCTGTGTTGTATTTTCTGCTCTTTCTTTCTTGAATGACTTCAGATGAACCACAGTTCTTTCATTCACATTTTACCTCTTCCATTAACATTTTACCAAGACTTACTTTGGTATGGCATTGACCCAAAGTCCAGGACATTGATCCTCCTTTTGTCAGGTCTTGATGTGGACTCCAGTGAATTTAATAGGGCAAGCCTCTCTGCTGCTGCACATGTGCTGTACAGTACAGGACAGCCATAATAGACATCCATTTGGAAAAGAAAGAACAGAACAGAGACATGCGATCACTGGCCCCTGGAACCTTTGGATTCTCACTGGGTTGGTGTTGATGGCCTTTCTCCAGGGGTGAGCCAGCCCTTGATTAGGCCCTGAATTTGTCCCATGGGAGTATCTCCCCAGTCTGTTATTCCCCTTGGCCTCTTGCTCCCCTTGCTAGGACTTTCTTCCCATTACTCTTCCTGGCTCTGTGTAGGAGCCAAGGGTGGTGGAGAAGTTGGTTTCCTTGTGGTGAGCACAGTTCCCACACTGCTTCTTGCCTATGGAAGACTGAGGGCTTAAAGGTTACTTTAAGTTTCAAATGATTGTAGAGTATTTTAGCTCAGAGTGCTGGTTCTGTGAGAATTTCAGCTCTCAGAAATGTAATCAGCTCTTCCCACCTGACTTCAGTCAGCCCCACCACTCATTTAGAGATCTGTCCTCTCTCCAGACTTCACCCCAGGCACATCACGACCTTAAACTACTGGGAGTGTGTGGGCGATCCACAATTTGTCACTCTTCTCTCTTCTTTCCAGAGCCACCCCTAACTCCTCTCACAGGTTAGCAGTAGGCATCGAGGCCATGATTTTGAGTTGTATGTTCTCATTCACAGCATTTTAGAGTTTACCATTCATTAGCTGGAGTTGAGAATCATTGATTCATTCAGTTAACTGTGCAAGACTCCAGCTCTCTGGATTCCTACTTGTACACTGGCCATTTCTTTTCTGGGTTGTCCCTTTTTTACAATACCTTGTCATATGTAGACAATGACAATCAAAGCATGTTCAGGCATTCTGTTGGCCCAGCTCTACTCAGAGTCACAACTCATTAGAAATATTACCTGCCTTACAAGTTATCATAGGTGACAGTTTCTGTTGGGGACCACAAATTCACAATGGTTAATTTTGTACACTCCCTAAAGGATAAACAGAGGTTTGGGATTATCAGTGTCACCCTTCTGAGGTTTCCCATTATCTCTTTAGGGGTGGGCCATCCTCTTCCACCTCAAGTACTAAAACTAAAACCACTAAGATTAAAAGTCACACCAGGGCAAGATCCTTCTTAGCATAAAATCACCTCTGCACTGAGTCACCCGATAATCCCCTCCTTCATCAAAAAATGCTAAGGTGCTGGCTGCCCCCTGGCTTTTGTGGACTTCAGTTCCTCATCAACAGCTGGTCATTCCGGATCTCTGTTGCACTGCCATTTTGTCCTTGCTCTTCCTTTGTCTACCATATCCCCTAACACCTCACAGGAGATTGGAGGCTCCCTGCAGGGGACCCCAGTAAGTTTCACAAAGGCCATCTTTCAACCTTCAACAGACATCCTCTCACAGGCAGCCACCTGCCCTTGATGCTGACTACATTTTGAGATTTGTCGAAGTGGTCTCTATGGTATGGACTCCTGAGGTGCCATGATACCCAGGTAACCTCAGAATCTTGTTGCCTTGCAGTATCTCCCAACGTTGCTGCATCCCTCACAGGGTGCCCCCCATTTATAATGCAAGATGATGGAACAGTTTCTGTCGACACTTTTGCCAGTTATTGCAAGACAGAAGAGTGACCAAGAGGAATCACAGGCACTTTCTTGGAGTCTCTGCTTAGGAGTGACATGTGTCACGTTTCCAATCCACAGCAAGTCACAGGGCCAGTCTGACACCCAGCTGGGGAGCCGCAGCCAACAGTGCTACCTTTCAAGCTTTCTTATGCATTCTTATAAATTTGTTGGCATTTTCTACATGGACAATCATGTCATCTGTCAATAGAAACAGTTTTACTGATTTATTTATTTTTACCAGAGTCTATCTCAGAGAAGCACTCAAAGCTTTAGGCAGAAGAAAAACAAATGTATTCTGTAGCAATAAGCTCTTTCTTTAAATTTCAGTCAGAAAATGGTGAGTTGAATGCATAGCCAATAAACAGTTTTTATTCTGCATTTTGTAAAACATTTAGGAAACCTCTAATAAGGCAAAGGTGAAGATACAAAGGTAACTGTGAAGGTGGTGTCCAGGGTTATAATAAGCAGTGGTGCAGAGAGCTGCACCTTTCCTGCGTCCCAGTGGCCAAAGGCAGGAGGTAGGCTCTGGGCTCCAGAATGCCAGGTCCAGCTCTCCAGCACTCTGGCTTTGCAGCTCAGGTGCAGGTCTGTCACAAGTGCAGCTTCACATATCATTTCCACCATTTCTTCCTGCTGGGAGTCCTTGAAGCATGTTTGGAGCTAAAGCAAGGCCAGCCCAGAAAAAACAGAGAGACCAAAACAAGCTATATAAACAAGTTGTTACAGCACCAAGAAGGCAAGGGGCCCAGGCCTGCCAAGCAATGGGTTGCTAGGCAGAGGGGCTGAAATTGACATCATCTTTCCCACTATATAAATAAAGGTGCTACAGTGGTTGAGTGTTCCTTTCCTACCATCAGGAAGATAAGGGCTCCACCTGACCCCAGCTTTGTCTTTTCTTTGTTTTTCTCATCCTCTCGCTGGTCCTTCACCACAGGAACCTCAGAAGCCGCATTGGGTCACAGCATCTTCCAAACCTCCTCTTTATATGTGACTATAAGGTCTTCAAGGGAATTGTTACTCTTTGAAAATGTTGCTAAATACTTCAGAATATTTGCCTTCCTGCTTTTTTGGTTTCAAACAATAAGGAATTTATAGAGAACAAACATTGTGAAATGCATTTGATCTGCTTTTTTATCATGTGCTATTCTAGTCCTCTGTTTGGAACATAAAAATCATTTTCACAGCAACTAATTATAGTATAAGCCACAAATGTTAGATTACTATGGTTGGTAGGGAATTAGAAGCAAAGCTTCTTATTTTTGAAGTTCTTCCAAAAACTAATACAACCTAATAAAATGTAGGAAAGACATACACTATCCAATGTAGACATGAAGCTTGCATATCAGTTTTTATATGTGACCAGCTTGACATGAATCTGAAGGGAATTATTTTCTGTCTCATACATTAAACCTCTGTAAAAAAAAAATCAGCTGAGCACATTTGTGTGGATCTATTTCTGGTTTCTCTTTTCTGTTCTATTGATCCATGTCTGTCCTGCCAACATCAGTCTCTTGATTGCTATATATTAAATCTTAGTATAAGGCAGTGATTCCTACCAGTTTACTAGCAAGATAGTTTTAGCTCTTCTAGAGTCTGTGCTTTTTCATCCACATTTTAGAATAAACATCTCTGTTATATAAATACCCATGTCTCAGTTTTAATACAGATAGCATTATAAACCTCTGAATTAAGTTAGGGGAAACTGACACATTTGTATATTGAACCTTCCATATCATGAATATAGTGCATCTCTCAATTTATTAGATGTCTGATTCCTTTATCAGCATTTTGTAATTTGAGGCATAAAATCCTGTACATATTTTGTTAGCTGGACTTTTAAGCACAAGTAACTCATAGACTCACAACTACATTATATCCTGGTAAACTTATTATAAATGGAAAATATTATAAAAAAAGAAACAAATGGCATGTTGATTGGAGAGGAAGAACCATCCTGTGGTCCATAGTAGCTATTCTATAGGGTGCCATTTTGCATAGTTAAGAGTGCTGAGCAAGTCGGGTGTGCTGAAGACAGCAGGTCCGATGCATTAAGTGCAGAATTTCTGACTACTGAGTGTGAGGTCCTCATATGTCTGATCTGTTGAACACCCTAGCTTAGCAACACAGAACACTGAGAATGTTGGTTCTTTGCCCCACGACCACAGGGTTGACCAGGAGCTGTGGCTTCCTGTGCTGACCACATGGAGAGAGCCATACCACACACCAGCAGGTTAGGAAGACTTTAAAACTCAAAATTTGAAGTGCAGTTTTCACCTAAGCACATGGGTTTTAAACTATATTAAAGTTTAAAAAATTGAAATTGAAACTGCAAACCAAGGACTATCATATTTCATCCTCTTTGAAGTGATTAAAATGGTATTATTTTTAAATTTCATTCTCTGCATGTTCATTGTCAGTTTATAGAAATGTAATCATTTTTTGTGTTTTGATCTTGGATCTTGTTGGACTCATTTATTAGTTCTAGAATTTAAAAAAATTTCATGTATTCTTTATATGATTCTTTGTGATTTTCTACATGGACAGTCATCTCATCTGTAAATACAGTTTTATTTCTTCTTTTCCAATTTATATGCATGTATTTATTTCCCTTATTATTTGGAGTGACTGAAATTTTAATACTCAATATTAATAAGTTATTACTGGTCCCAGGAGAAAAGCATTGTGCTCTTCACTCTTAATTATGCAGTTGGCTGTTTTTTTTTTTTTTAACACATATGTTCTTCAACTAATTGTGTTTTTTCCAACTATTTCTAACTTGGTGAGAATTATTTTTATCATGGTTGGTGTTGAATTTGTCAAAAGCTTTGTCTGCATCAATTAATATGATGCTATTTTTTGTTGTTCAATTTAATATGATGGAGTACACTGATCAATTTGCTTACATGTGGCATACAATTTTTTATATATTTTTGGATTTGGTTTACTAATACTCTGTGGAAGATTTCCACACTTAAATTTGTGAGTAATATTGATCTGTAGTTTTGTTTTATTTTTCAACTCTTTATCTGGTTTAGCATCAGGGTTTATGATGAATGAATTCATAGAACAAATTGGTAAGTGACTCTTTTCTAGTTTTGGGAAGAGTTTGTATAAAACTGATGTCAATTTTTGTTTAGATGTTTGTAAAATTCTCCAGTAATACCATCTGGGCCTGGGGATTTCTTTTTCAGGAGCTTTCAAGTTGCTAATTGAATTTCTTTAACAGTTACAGGAATATTCAGATTAATTCATTTTAGTTAGGTGTTGGTAGTTTGTGGTTGTCAAGACATTGATTTCTTGAAAATGAAGTTGCTTCTAGTGTTTCCTTATTGTCTTTGAAATAGGAGCTGTGGGATGGTGGGAGAACGTGGAGGACAGAGGCATAGCAGAAGGGTGTTTGGGAGCCTTATTTAGGGAAAGACCTCTTTCAGGACTGAGAGAAGGGTGGACACTGTGAAACAATCAACAGTGTTGGGAGTAGCCGATGAGACTCAGTACTGAGGACATTCCAGACCGCTCTTGAGTTGAATGACTGGCTTGTTGGGACTCAACTGCCCCACTTCATGACTTTATCAGCATGTGGGCTACGAGATGGGAAGGTAGAAGGCTAATGAGCCTCAGGTGGTTCTTGGTGCTGAGCAGAGGCAAAAGAGGGTCCATAAGTGTCTTCACTATCCACTAGCTGAGCAGTCAGAAGGTGCTGGGATGACACATCCTGCAGTCACCATCAAACACACTTTCTACAACTATCCACTCTTCAGCTTGGGGTATAAGCAAAATAAAGTTCTCACGCCCTTCTATTTTACATAAAATAGTTCCTTAATTTTATTATTCAAATGAGTCTTCTGGTGGTGGCATTTTGGTGAGCACAGGGAAGTCTGAACTCTGCATATCCACTCATGCATTTGACAAATCCTCTGTGAGCCACAGGCATGGTGGGCACAGAAGGGCCCAGAGTAGTTGTGTAGTGGGTGACTAGGGACTGGACAGCAGCAGCAGCTTGGGGCGAAGGTCAGGACTGGGTTCAGCAGGATCCCTGAGGACTTGTTTGCAGACTTCTGAGCCTAAGGGCAGGAGAAAGCTGAAGAGGTGGGCAGCCCAGAGGACCAGGGAGTGGGTGGTAACAAGGCCAGAGATCAATTAGCACCTGCCCTGGACTTGGGGGTGTAGCCCGGCTCTCATGGAGCTCATAGACTTGGGGGTGCAGCCCGGCTCTCACGGAGCTCATATGCCTTCAGGAAGGCAGTGACAGCAACAGACGCGAGTGTGTGAAGAACAGGTGCAGGGCCCTGTGTGGGCAAGAGACAGTGTTCCAGAAGTGCCTCCCCAGTGACTCCCCAGGGCAAGCAGGTGACAGGAAATGAGGCAGGAAGGAGAAGGGCTGCAGGAAGAATCTGAGGGAGAGGCCCAATGGAGTGGCAGGTGGTACCTGCAGCTGCCTGGGGAGGCTAGTGACCTTCCAACAGTCGACCCCCTGCCCTCCTCTTCCTTACAACAAATCCTGACTTTGTGTGGGCAGTGGCTACTTGGCCCAAGAGAGCACCTGATGGCCCAGGGAAGCCAGGATCACCAGGTCTTCTTTTTCAGAGCATAGCCATGTCAGCTTCCTGAAGTAGAACAGCACAACTGCTCTAGAAGTGGGTGCAAAAGATGCCACAGGGAGCTCTGGAGAGCAGAACCCTGCACATGCCCTCTCTACCTACCTGAAGTCACTGGCAGGTCCTCCACCAGGAGGAGAAAAAGCCACAGTAATACAAACAGAAAGTGGAGCCTCCTTTGGCAGAGCTGCATCCAAGGCCACCTGTCTGCAGAGCCCCTGCTCGGACAGGGATTGCCACCTACAGTCCAGTACTGACTGGGGAAGGGAACACACAGAGAATATTTGCCCTCCTTCATAGAGTCAGCTGCTTGTAGGACCAGCACTTGGGCTCCCTCTTCCTGAAGTGCAACTCACACTTATTTTTCCAGCATTCTTATCCTGTTCCTTGTCAGTGGGGAAGAGCCATCAACCCTCTAGTAATTAGGAAACTCTTGGCATCCTAGCTCTCTGTCCTTTTCAAAATGATTAATTACTAGAGAAAAATTTAATTTTTTTCTTATGAAAATAGCATTGGAATAACTTCAGACTTGTAACATCATGTTAGCATTCCTGTAGATCTGACAATATTGTGGCTTATTATCTTACCACTGTGAAGTCAGGGTAGAAAATACATCATCTCTTTCAGATTCCTGGAATAACTTCAGAAGTTCTGGATCCCCAGATAAATGTGCAAGAATGCGCAATTCAATCTGTGAAAAGTCTGTTAGATAGCTCTGTGTTAATGCCGGTCTCATCAGCTGCCCACTGTTGCTCTGCCCCAGCCTGCTCTGAGGCGTCCTCCCCTCCCTTTGCCCAGCTCCTCTAGCCTCAGGGCACAGTTACTAGACAATTTCAAAGATGCCCTTTGCCTTCTTCCAGACCAACAACACCTCCAGTGTGGATAGTGTTCACTGATTTGTGCATTCATCCATTCTACACGTTGCAACTTTAGGCATTGGAGGTGCCAGGCTTTGTGCATGGGCTGTGTTACTGAACAAAAGACAAAATTCTCTTTCTCTATGGAGTTTAAATTCTAGCAAGGAGAGACAGAGAATTGGAATAAATTATTTGGTAAGGCCAGTGAGTGAGCAAGGGGAGGGAACAGTGATGAGGACCAAGGAGGAGATGCACAGACTAAACGGGCCAGGCAGGGGTATGTGGGAACTAAACAAGGCAAAGCGAGGGGACACTGCAGCCAAAAACCTGTTATTATGTGTTGTGCATAAGAAAACTTTGTTTCAAATAAATATTTGCCATAGGATTTATTTGAAAGAATGAGCTCTATAAGTACTTTTGAGTTATTCTATTGTAAGTATTTGAGTTGCCACAGGGACTGGGGCCTCCCTCCTCCAAGGCTTGCCCGTACCTGCTGCCAGGAAGGTGTGGCCTTTGGAGGAGACAAACAGGGCTCTTGGGGAAATGGTGAGAGTCTTGTCTTCTTTACCTGGATGTTATTTCAAGAGCATGTGGGAGTGTGGTCAGGAGCTGGCTTGCAGCTGTTCCTCAATACAGAGCCATTCTAATGTCATCCAAATCAAGAGTACAGATTTTTTTTTGTGATTTCTATTAATGTAACTTAAAAAGAACATTATTAAAATCTAGTAAAGGTTTTTTGTTATTGCAATTTTCAGTTATGTCTAGAATTCTTGACAAAGAAAGGAAAAAGGCAAAGATTAACAACTGAACACTCCAGTGAAAGCCTTGCTGACTAACAGAATGCAAGCATGCAGCTAGGATCTCCCAGGGACGGATCTTGAAGGTGTGGTAGGAGACAGAGTGGCAAGGCCACCTTCCTGGGTGCTGAGGGTGCCCATATGTGTTTAGAAAAAGTGCTTTGGGGTGCTGCTATGCTCTCCTGTGCAGCCCCAAGGGCGGCCCTGATGCAGATAGCTATGGGGAATGGGTGACATGGCACTGGTTTTTTAAAATGTGACCTTTTCCTCTTTCAGAAATGTGACTATCAAGATTACAGTGGGATAGCTCAAAAGAAAGAATGTTGGTGTGCTTTTATAAACATTTCCAACAATTTTCAGGCTTTAATAAAAGCCAGTGCTATTGTATATTCGTGTTTTTTTCTTTTTTCTTTTTTTATTGGGAAGTTGGTAGGGGAGAGATGGTAGGAGGGGATCTACTTCCCTGGTATAATTATTGTCTATTTTAACTTGTAAACTGCTGAAAGGGATGTACCATATCATTGCAGCTGTTTTTATTTTTCAATGTATATTTAAATCCTAGTCACACAAATAAAGAGAATAACTAGGAAAGCAAAGCAGTTGCATAGAAAAGCAGTTTCAAACATTTCCAGATTTTAAAAAGATGTTACCTGAGATTTTAGCCAAGTAGAAAGAAATATATTACCTTGAAATTTTTGAGGTGTAGTAATTTGAATTGGTTGCTTGGAGATACCTTGGATATTCTGTTAACAAGAAGAGACTAGCTTTAGTTGAAATACTACTCTTAAATTAACTAGTACCATGTAAGGGTATTAAAATGCATAATACTGTATTAAATGTGAACAAAATAAGTAATGTCAATGAATCATGCATTTAATGCATCTGTCTAATATTGAAACATGGTTTTGCTGGGATGTCACTAAGAACTATCAGCAAATGTGACTGCAATTCTGATTCTAGCCATGTGATCCTCACTGTAATTATAAGTGGAGACTCTCCAGGCAGCCCAAATCATGAATTTGTTAACTTAAAATGTCCTATGCAGTATGATAAAGGTGGACTTCCATAAAACATGTGCACTTTTTCTTTTTTTTTTAAAGAAAAAAAAACAGAAAGAGGATAGAAATAATACATAATTTCAAAAAAAACAGTAAGAAATCACTAGTTGATAATTACATATTTTCCTTTTAGAAGTAGTTGTTCAAGTTACATAAATAAAGCATACAAAGTGGACATTTAAACAGTGAGACTGCAAACCATTCTATTCCCCTATCCAACAAAAACTTAGTCAGATGGTTATCAATCTTACACACTTAAACATACATGCAGTTATATTCTTTAGAGTACTTTCTTTTCCTCTTTTTTTACAATAACTATAATCAATTCTCATAAACTGTTTAGAAGTTCTACACGTGCATGAGTGTCTACATGTATACCTATCTTTTCTGTATTAGAAGGAAAAACAAATCAAAACAAGACAACAAAGCAAATTCCCAGAAAAACACAAAAAGGACATATAAAACCACAATACTAGGTGATCTACGGTAGTTACTATGATGTCTCTTGTTTTCAATAAAATTGTCTATATTATCAGGCATAGTATACCTAAACATAGCAGTACAAAGCACTATTAATAAAAACCAAACGTTGGAAATATTATAGGACTTCAAAGGCAGTTAATAATCAAACCAGAATGTGTATCCTATTGAATCCTGTCATTTTCAGAGTAGTTGCCTCTACTCTCAGACTTGATATTATCAAGCATACCAGACTGGAATAAAATCAGTCAAGACAAAACAGAATAATCAAATCGGTATGGGTATCCTATTGAATCTTGTCATCTTCAGAGTAGTTGCTTCTACTCTCAAACTTGATACTATCAAGCATACCAGATTCGAATAAAATCAGTCAAGACAAAACAGCGATCTAATAAATCAGATTCAAATATGATCAGTCATTGTAAGACAGTGTAAGTAATACAGGGCTTCAGTTTAAGTTAATAGGAAATTAAGGATAGTTACTGTAGTATATCCTGCTATTTTTGGGATAGCTTTCTGTGCTTTCAAATCTAGTATGATTAGACAGACTGGAACAGAATAAAATCAAACTAAACAGAGCGATAAGAATAATGTGGCTTTTAAATCCTGATACACTAATTAACAATGTCCTCTGTCTTCCTTTTTTAGACATTTCCTCCTCTTTCACTTTCTTAGGGTGCTTTGTACATTTCGGGTTTCACTAACTCCTTTAGTTTTTAGATTAGGGGGGTAACCTGCTATCCACCTAAGTGGTTCTGAACCTTTTTACCCCTGAGCTTGATCATGAGCTGTATTCCTTTACTTACTAAAGCCTCAAGGTTTTCCTTCCTTATAGTTGAGTAGTTCTCCACTGCACAAAAGTGTCATGAGTTTCCAACCTATCTGCAGCTGCTGGATAAGCTGTCCGTATCTCTCTCTGGTTCCCTGTCACATAGAGCATTGTTTTCTCACCTTTGACTTTTGCTTCATTAACCCTCTTTCAGGTTGATTGTATTTCCTATTCCAAGCATCTTGATGGACCCTATCTCCTGACCTACTCCGCCTGTGATTCTTTTTGTTAGTGTATTCAGGCCATCTGTGTTAGAGATTGTAGCCAGTCTTCTCTATCTCATCTCTGTCATGCTATTTTTCTGCTTTTGGTTGTTTACTTTTCTCCTTCATTCCACTGTCCCATTCATTGAGGCCTCTCTGTCATTGTTCCTGGAATCCTGGTGATTTTTTTTTCTCTCTCTAGAATGTTCTTCAGTATTTTTTGTAGGGTTGGATTGGTGGTCACGAACTCCCCCAGTTCCTCTTTGTCATGGAAATATCTTGTTTCTTCATTAATTTTGAGTGATAGTTTTGCAGGGTATATCAATCTGGGTTGGAGGTTATTTTCTTTCAGGGCTTGCAATACTTTGTTCCAAGCTCTTCTTGATTTGATAGTTTGTATTGAGAAGTCTATTGTGATTTTGATGGGTTTTCCTTTATAGGTGATCTGTTTCTTTTCTCTGACCACTTTTATATTCTGTTCTTGTGATGAATTTCTGGGATCTTGATTATTATATGTCTGGGTGTAGATCTGTTTTGGTTGTAGCTGGTTGGAGTTCTGTATGCCTCATATATCTGAATATCATTTCTTTTTCCTATGCTTGGGAAGTTTTCCTTAATTATTTCTGTGAATAGCCTTTTTATTTCATTTGTATTTTTCCCTGCTTCTTCACTCACATTTTTTAATCTTAAGTTATAGATCCTCTTGTTGTCTTCTAGCCTTTGTATTGTTACTTCCTGGTTCCTTGTTATTTGTAAGAGATCTTTCCTTTCGTGATCACATATTGCAAATGTATCTTCAAGTTTTGAAAGTCTATCTTTAGTTTCTGTCAAGAAACTTTGCCAGCTTTCAATAGAGTTTTTAATTTCCTGGTGTTCTCTTTGGATCTGTTTCATGTATTCTAGATTTTGTTTATATTCTTCATCAAAGGTTTCTCTCCTTTTTCTGGGTTCTTCCATTCTTCTACCTGTATCTTCTTGAGAGGTGCTTAGCATTTCTTTTATTAATCTTCTTATATCTTGCTTCACTTGAGTTAGAATTTCAGTTTTAAGTTCGTCAATGAGGTCATGGAAGTATTTCTTTATTTCTGCTGAGGCGGTGTCCGATATTGCATGTTTGCTGCCTTCGATCTCCTCTGCATTCACCTCTCCTGAACTTAGACTCCCTGGGTCAATGGCTGGAGGCGTTTTCTTGTTTCTTTCTCTTGTCATGTTTCTGTTTTCTTTCAGACCGGTGTATGACGGAGGTCTCAGGTCCTTTCCACATTGCTTATGGTTTTTCTGAAGCATACTGGTTAGAGGATTACTGCCCTCTCCAGTTTGCTGTTGATCTGTGAGGTGCACACAGGGGTGATGTGGGCTGGCCCCTCTCCTCTGAACCAGTCAGCCTGTGAGTGCCTTCATTATGTTAGTCTGTGCCCTGCGGATGTCACAGGTTCGGGACAGTTTCATCCTTGGCTATTGGGTCCAGACCAGGGGCATGACCCAGCCCAAGCAGATCCCACCAGTCTGCTTTGGGCCAAGAGCAGCCGACTGATACCACTACAGTTGCTGGTTCAGGCTTGTCCTGCCCAACTCCAATATGTTGTCCAGCTGGTCACCCCTCTGTGGGACCCAGTTCCTAACACTCACCACAGGTTAGTGCTGCTCACCCCACCGGTTCTGCTCCCTGTTGTGGTGTATCCTCCCACCAAGAGTCTTGGGCTCACCAACCCCCGATTTCAGCAGGACCGCAACTTCAGCTTGATCATGAGTAGCCTGACTCCAAGACGCGCCCAGCATAGTGTGGGACCAGGTCCAATGGGAGCATGTCTAGCTCCAGCCTTTTGTCCCTGTTTGTTTTCTTTCTTTCTTTCTTTTTCCTCAGTTTCTTTTTGGGTCATGAGAATCCCTCTCCTTTTGTCTGGTCTTCTCCATGGTGTTAAATTCTAGCATCTGGGTTGTTTTTCTCAGAGAGGCTCTCTACTGTGCTACCTATCAATCTGCCATCTTCCGCAAACCCCATGTGCACTGTCTTTAGTGTAAGGATGTGTTTTAAGATGAGATTTTTGACCTCTGTCCCTAGAGTCCCCTCCCCTCCCTGCCTGTTGCCTTGGGTTTATAGCAGGGCTGTTTGCAAAGCCCTTGGCTCTGCATCTTTATAGCCTCAGGTAATGAGCAAGATCACAGCGAGCTCTGCCATCAGATCCCCTGGTCCTAGTTCCTGGTAAACACAACACCACCACCCCCCATCCCAACCCTCAGGCTGGTAATGAAACTCCTGGGCACTAGCCCTTCTCACCAGATCTGGTAAATTCTGCTCTCCTGCTGCTTAGTGATGACAGCAGGTCCCCAGCAGGTCCCAGGGAGATGGCAAAATAGGTGCTTTTGCCTTTTTTTTTTAAAAGTGAAGACACTGAAGTCTGGAGGTGTTAAGTCAGCAGCTCTCAAGTACTCTGTACTCTAGAATCACATGATATTTTTAAAATACCGAAAGAGCCACAAATAAGCTCAATATCAGAGATGACAGAAAAAAGAGCCAGTGAACTTGACGGTAGACCAAGAGAAACTACCCAGAGAAGGTACTCTAATAGAGGAGAAAATACTGAAAAAAACTGAATAAAACTTCAGGGACCTGGGAGTAATATCAAAAGCACAATATCAATTTATGCTATTTTATCCCCTGAAGGAAAAAAATTTTAAATAATGACTAGAATTTCCCCAAATTCAGTGAAAGATAATTTTTCCAGTTCAAGAAGATAAGCAGCCCCAAATACAATATAGGTTAAAAGAAAACCAGGCCCAGAAATATTTCAATCAGACTGCTGAAAAACAAAATTTATGTAAAATTTTGAAAGCAGTCAGAGCAGAATGCCACATTTGGCACAGAGGAAGAACGTGTCTAGCTGTGGATTCTCTCTGGGAGCTATGCAGCAGAGGAAGGAGTGGAACCATACCTCAAAGGCTGAAGGAAAAATGTGTTAGTCCAGAACTTCAGCAAATGTACCTTTCAGGAATGAAGGCAAACTGAAGACTTTCCCAGAGAAAATGAAAAGAACCTGTCTTCAGTAGTCCTGGTCTAAAAGAAGCTGTAGAGGAAGTTCGTTAGGCCAAAAGAAGATGGTTTCCTAAGGAAACCTGAAGTTCAGGAATGAAAGAAAGACAACAGAAATGGCCAAGACCTAGTTAAATAAACATGAGATGTGATAAAAGACAAATCAAACAAATAGTATACACACACACACATATGTATATATATGCTGGGTGTAGTGGTGTATGCTTATAACCCCAGTACTTGGGAAGCTGAGGCAAGAAGACCACTACAGATTTGAGGCCAGCCTGGACTACCTAGTGAGTTCAAGGTCAGCTTGAACTACATACCAAGAACTTGTCTCAAAAAAATAAATAAACGATGTAGCTGTTGAAAGCAAAAATTAGTAGAGTGCTTGCCTAGCATGCACAAAGGCCCTGAGTTCAATTCTCAGTGCCACCGCAAAAAAAGAAAGCAAAAATTATAGCACTTTATATATGACAATTATAGTATAAAATGAGGAAAGTAAGAGTTTTGCATCTTGAATTGATAAAGCATGAAATCTAAAAATGTCTAAGAAGAGTAGGGGATTTAGCTCAGTGGTGTAAGCATCTGTCTGGCAAGCATGAGGTCATGAGTTCGATCTCCAGTACAAAAAAAAGCCTAAGATTGGATGTTACCATAATTTAAATAGTAGTCGCTAAAAATATTATACAAAGAAACAGCTCTAAATAATTACGTAAATTAAAATTAAATCCTAAAAGCCCTTCAATAATTCAAAGGAAGACAGAAAAGGAAACAGAAGAATACAATTCTATACAGAAGAGAAAATATTTCCTAACTCATTTTATAGGCCAGTATTATACTAATAGCAAAACTGGAAAAAGATATTACGAGAAAAGAAGACTTTTCTTCTAGAAAAATATTCCTCATAAAAATGGACAAAAAATTTCTAAACAAAATATATATAGCTGAATATGTATGTATCATAATTTTATTTGCATATATATATATATATATATATACAGAGAGAGAGAGAAGAAAAAAGAAAGAGATGGAGAGATAGAAGAGGATGCATTAAGGTGATGTGGAGTATCCTCCCAAATCCCTTGGTTCAAAATCTGATATCTATCACTATCACTAAATGAAAGAAGAAAAACACATGATCATATCAATAAACATAGAAAAAACATTTGATGAAATTAAATATCCATTCATAATTTAAAACTCTCTAGTTGGGCATAGTGGCACACACCAATAATCCCAGCACTTGGGAGGCTGAAGCAAGAGGATTGTGGTGAGTTCGAGGCCAGTCTAAACTACATAATGAGACCCTGTCTCAAAAAAACAAAACAAAACAATAATAATAATTTTAAAAACTCTCAATTAACTAGAAATAGAAATAAACTCTCTTAACACAAAGCTAATATCACCCTTAATAGTGAGAGTCAATATTTTGCCCTTTAAGACCAGAAAAAAGGGAAAGATATCTGTTCTCAACACATATTAATTATTATATAGAAAGTCCTGACTCCCATAATAGGGTAAGAAAAAGAAATACAAAGCATGTAGTAGGAAAGACATAAAATGGTCTCCGGTCACTGATGACATGATTATTGAGGTAGAAGATCCATAGAAACTACAAAAAGTTTCTTAGGACTAAAAATTAAGTTCAGCATGGCATCATGATGCAGTCAAAATACAAAATTAGTTATACCTACACATTATGAATAACTGATTAGACACTGAAATTAAATAAACAGTTGTGAACATGGAAAATATTTAGGTATAAATCTGTATGCTGCAAGTTCAAGGTCAGCCTGGGCTAAACAGTGAGTTCAAAACCAGTCTGAATTGCATAGTAAGACCCTGTCTCAAAAAAAAATCTGTATGTTGAAAATTGCTTGTTTATATCATTAGGTACCTGTGTATGTATATATATATACGTATATTCATATATACGTATATATATCTTCAAGTCCATTTATTTCAAAGAGAAAAAAAAATATATATATATATATAAAACAAAATTTCAAAACACATCAATTGGGGTCAACAATGACACATATATTGTGCACTGTCATTTCCAAATCATTCACCCAGAGCACAAGACATCTGCATTCAATACCTGTGTATATTTATATTATACTTTGAATTATAATCTGTGGTCCTTTAATCACTAGGATTGTTCCTGCTTTAGCCACCACTGAGATCTCTGTCAGTTGGCTCCTTTGATACAATCTACCCCCCAACCACTGAATTTCCTTGCTTTTTGGTACTCTGTGATATCCTGCAGTCATCCTGTATGTTTCCCACCCTTGTCCTAGACTTGGCCAGTTCTTCAAATCCTGTCTTTGTACTAAAAAGTGGCTTTGGAAGCCAAGGTCTGGTCTGGGTATGCTCTTTCCTATAGAGTGGTCACTGGAGACTCTTAGCAGACCACATCAGGAGATGCACATGCATGTACTGATCTATGGGGACACATACATCCATTGCACAGGCACAGTCCTATCTGTATGTGAAGCTGTATTCCTGAGGAAAGCAAACTCATCAACTACACTACAGTGATTACGTTCCGTTCCCTCCATCTTTGGGTTTCAAGATTCTCTATTTTGCGTCAGCCCCTGACTTTCTCTAGTGGGGTTTTCTCACTCATTTTGCATATAGTTAGATTGAAATATCACATTCTGTATTCTACCTAGAAACCTCCCAGTCTCATAAATGATCTTTTCAAAAACTATTCACTAAGTTCTCTCTTGGTACTGTGTATACTGTGGACTTTAACGAATGTGTAGTGGCAGCTATCATTGTAGTGTCACACAAAACAGTTTCACCTCTCTAAAGAAATCTCCAGGCTGGGTGTGGTGGCACATGCCTGTAATCCCAGCACTCGGGAGGCTGACATAGGAGGATGCTGCAAGTTCAAGGCCTGCCAGGGCTACAAAAGAAGTTCAGGGTCAGCCTGAACTACATAGAGAAACCCTATCTCAAAAAGACAAAGACAGAAAACGACAAAATAAAATAAAGAAATCACTGGCCTCACCTATTCAAGCTTCACCTCCCATCCTGGCCCTGAACTTCTGACAACCACCATCTCTTTATTCTACTCATATTCTTACTCTTTGCCTCTATGGTTTTGCCTTTTCTGGAATGTCAGATAACTTGGAATCATATGGTATAGTCTTTCCAGATTGTCTTAATTTAGTAATATGAATTTACTTCTATAGCTTCCTAGCATATTTCTTTTAATCACTGAATCGTATTTGGATGGCTGTACCTCAGTTTGTTTATTCATTCACTTACTGAAGGATAGCTTGGTTGCTTCAACTTTTTGGCACTACTGATAAAGCTACCATAAGCATTTGTGCCCTGGATTAGTGTTCTGGGCCACAATCTCCTCTGGAGATTGAACCTGAGACACTGTGGGGAGAACTGACACTGATGCGACAATGGAAGGAGTTATTCCCAAAAGCAGCAAATTTTTGGGACCTAAACACATTTAGAATAAGGAGGCTCTCCAACCTTTCAAGTTGTGAACTTTAAAACCTTTATTGTAAATTTATAGAGCAGTAGGTAATGACCTTGCTTAGGCTTTTAACTATCCCTTATAGAACTTTGATGCATGGTGGTTATTCTGACAGCTAATTGCTATAACAGTTGTCATTCCTAAAAGCAGAGGACAGGTTTCCCCAGCGTCTGTTTTGTGAATCCTCATTGAAGTCAGTGGCCAATGGAGTCAGTGGAGTATTAACCAGACAGCTGGATTCCTTTCTGGAGACTGACCTCTGGTTGTGTGGGTCAATGCAAACTTAGAACAACTGTCATGGCCAAGACACCCAAGTTTTCCTCAGTGGGCACTGGCTCCCAACCACAGAAAATCTCCACTTACCTATCTACTTATATCTTTCTGCTAGTAAACTAAAGATGTTCCCTAAACTTTTCAGGCAGTAAGACTACCTCTTTCAAAAACTAGGCTAAAGCACTCTTCAATGGCTTTTTACATTTCAAAAACTAGCAGGGAATGATTTGCATTTGTGCCTTACATATGTTAATTAAGAGTAAATAGCCTTTTCTGTGTGCCTATAAGACTGGTAAAAAGTGATTGCTAGATGATAATTTATAAATTTAACTTGTGAGCTTCAAAGATATAAAAAATTTAATAAAGTATAGCCTCGTCCTGTTACTAGGAAAGATTACCTAGATAACTAAATGAGAGACAAGCGTCTGGAGACTTCTCTACCCTAGTGTACGGGGCAAAGCTCCTCTGGTAAATTGTTCTATCTCTAGAGGCCAGTTACTTTACGACCTGAGAAGTTCTCTACTTCCAACTCACCTTTTAGTCTGCTCTCTTCCAATAAACAAAGTAGTAGTTTATTACGCTTTTATTAGGTTTCCTTCTTTAAGCATTCCTTATGGAAACAAAGCTCATTAGCTCTCTGGGAAGATAAGATTGTTCTGCTAGGCCAAGGGTGGATAGGCTGGCTGAATCTATCTTCTACTCTCTCCAGAGGGTATCCACCTGTCCTGAAGCAGAATCAACCCGAGGGACACCTTGAGGACAATTATCAAATAGGAATAAAAAGGGATGCTTTAATTTATCTCCTTTTTGCATAGCTAGATAGCTTAATATCAAAGTTTCTTGCAGTATAGGGCTAGGGACAAAGCTCAGTGAAAGTTCTTGAGTTTGATTCCTGGTCCTGAAAAAAGGTTTCATACCCCTATGCCTTGCTTTTTGCATTACAGACATGGGCAACTCAATGCCAAAGCCCCTTACTCCTTGGAATGCATTCTTAAGCACTGGAAGATGTTCCACCCTTCCATGTAGAAAAAGAGCCAATTGGTATTTCTCTGCACGAGTGTGTGGCCTACTTAAGCCCTAGAGCCAAAATGGAATACAGAGGGAAGTATTAATTATGATGTTCTTTTACAACTAAAATCATACTGTAAGAAAGAGGAAAAATGGTTAGAATTGCATGATGTTGAAACTTTCTTTATATTAAGAGATAAGTCTTATTTATGCTCCAGGATATATTTATAATCCTTATGAGATTACTCTCATTCATAGGTCTCTTTCCCTCAATGACTTACAGCAAATTAAGCTAAAACTAGGAAAATTTAAGATGACCCTGATAAATAGTACATCGATGTCTTTTGAAGAATTACTTAGAGCTATAAGCTAGGCTAGAAAGACGTAATGTTATTCTGAAATCAAATGTTGACTTCTAGTGAGAGACAGGCAGCATTACACGCTGCTATTGCCTTTGGAGAGAAATCTCATATTGTTAATTTTAGAAGGCCAGAAGATAGCCAGCAGAAATAGCACACAAGCAATTCCCACCCAAGACACCAAGTAGCCTAACAACAAAACAGGAGATTGGACATTTGGCAAGAGGCTCATGGGAGCACCGTACTGATCAGCTGATTAATCCAAGAATGAGTTCATCACTGAAGGTGCTGTTAGGGGCAGGGCTAGGAGGAGGAGGTGGTACCCTTGCCGCCAGTTCATCCTTCTCACTCTGCTTCCTGATTCCCATGAATTGAGCAGCTTTTCTTGGCCAGGGCTTTCCTCTATGCCATTTCTGCCTGAAACCAGCTAATTTTGGACTGAATCCTTTGAAACTTGAGCCAAAAATAAAACTCCTCCTCAAGCTGTGGGTGTCAGGTGTTTTTGTCCCAGCAATGGGAAAATGACTTATGCAAGTATAGAATTTTTAAAAGTTCATTTGGGTTTCAAATAACGGTGTAGGTCTAGCAATAATTATATGAATTATGAATATCTTGCTAATAAATATTTTGATAAATATTTAAATTATGTTATGTGGGAGGACTATTCATCAGCAAAGCAGAAAATAACATAAAGACCTTGATTAGAATCATTCAAACTAGCTACTATAACATTATATAGTCCCGATAAACAAGGAACATAAATATTGTAAGAAAGCAAGGCTCTTCCTATCCAGATGCAGTCTGTGCCCTGAGGAAAAACCATAAGAATATTCATCAAATAATGTATGAATGGCGGGCACTTAGGAAAACAGAATAGTACATTTCCTGTAGAACTAGAATGATAAGTGAGAAATTGCTCTTCCACCTTTCTTGGGGAGGTATATTCAAAGGGATAAATTAAGCTTATCTTACGGAGTAGGTTAAAATGTGTAATCCCTATTTCTGCTGATGGCAAGGGTGTCCTTGACTAGCACAGGGTGCCTTGCAGTATCAAAAATTACTCTCACTCAGGGCTTATCAGGGGTATGTAATTGGGCTTTAGACACTGTCAAAGTCAATTGAATTCAGCAGAAGCAGCAGAAACTTGGTCAGAGACCTCTAATTGCTCTCTAATTTGTATCATAAAATACCTATAAGTTTGCCATTTTATAAATGTTTACACTTGTGCCCCAACAGTGTAAACTATACTTTCCTTCTTCCTCTCATAAGGATTGTCCACCAACCCCACTTCACAAGGGTGTTTCATTGAATACAATGGAACCCTGGATCCTATGCACATTTCCAACAGAAGACTGAAAGGTGGACAGAGGAAAGAAGACAGGTGAGGGACTGTGGGACCCAGAGAATTACAAAGTTGAGCACTAGTTTCTCCAAGCCTAGTGTGCCTCAGTCTGGGTGCCAGAGAAGGTGTAGCCATGGACAAAACAAGGCCCAACAAAAGCCTGATTTCACTAGCCAGAGGACTAGGGAAAGACTAGAGGACTAGAACTTGTAAGACAGACAACTTTTAGATATACATGGTACTGCTTGAGTAAATACCACAGAAAAGGCTCTGAGTGAGTTTAGCCAGAATTATCTCGCCCAGACACCTAGCTAAGCTCCCTAGTAATTTTCCATGCACTGTGGGCTGTGGGCTGTGGCTCCATAAGTCCCTTCTACCCTGTTGTACCTGGGTTGAGTTCAATCTCTCTTCCTTATTGCAAGGGTCTTAAATAAACTCTTCCATACCTGCTTAAATTCTGCCTGGTACAAATTTTCTTTGATAAAAAGAATGCATCAAAATATGGTGGATACAGCTAGAACAAAGCTGAGAGGGAAGTTTATAGCACTAAAAAGGCACATATAAAAGTCTCAAAGCAATAGTTTAAGCTCCCAACTCAAGAACCTAAAGAATGAATGCAAAATAAATCCAAAGAAAGCAGAAGAAAGGAAAGAACAGAAACCAATAAATTGAAACAAAAGAACAATAGAGAAAATAAATAAAATATATAGCTGATTGGGCTGGAGATTTAGTTCAGTGCCATAAGCGCCTGCCTGGCAAGTACAAGGTCATGAGTTGGAGCCCTGGTACTATATATATATATATATATATATATATATATATACGTACACACATATATTTGATTATTTGAAAAGATCAATATGTTTGACAAAACTCTCACTACCCTGACAAGGAAAAAAAGGGAAGAAATGGTTAGTATCAGGAATTAAGTAGGGAACATTACTAAGACCCTACAGATGTCAAAAGGATGATGGGATGCTAAAAACCACCACACACATGAATTTCACAACTTAACAAAATGGACCAATTCCTTAAAAAACCCTCATCATACTGGCAAAACCTGAAATGATACAAGGGCAGGGGAGTCTGTCGGGCAATGAGATCTCAAGGCACTCATTTATGGAGTGCCTGTGAGTATCGAGAGAGGGAGACACCAGCACATTCTTTGGTGAGGCAACGCTGGTAACATGGGGGAGACTCTCGCATATGTACACAAATATTCATCACAGCATGGCCTTTTCTCACTGCATTATTTTAAACAATGAACTACTGCAAATAATCTAGTATATTTCTCCAATGATGTACCAGGTAACAGCCAAGATGAATGAACTAGAGCTTCTTCTGTCAACATAGATGCACCTCAAAACATGTCAAAAGAAAACAACAAAGCATATGCAAATAAATACAGTGCAATACCATTTATGCAAAGTTTAAAAGAGCAAATATCCCAACTATTATTTAAGAAATGTAGATGGCATGATAAACTATATTTGGGATGGAAAAGGGCACCAGCTTGGGAAGATCAGACCTGGGAAAGGGTGAACAGTGACTTTTAATGCTCTCAAGTGACACTGAGGTGTTTAGCTGGATGATGGCTTCAAGGATGTGCATTTATGCAGGGCTCCACACCTTTCTTTAGAAAATGGGGCATTTAACTGAGCTTTGTCGGGAGAGGAGGTCATCAAGCAAGGCCTCCTGAGGACATAGCCCCTGAGTTGAAACCAGAATAACTACTAGGCAGTGACCAGGCAAGAAGGCTGGGTGGGAAGCTGTGTTCAGGAACCTAGGGGCAGAAAAAGTAACAAGGTAATAAGAGAGTGTGGCTTGCAGGCCAGGGAATGCCTGAGGGCTTATGGAATTATAAACCTTATCAAAGCATTACCAGAGTATGACAAAATACTAATTTGGCTCCAACCCGGATAAGTAGGAAAACCTAATACAAACATGCTAGTGAAACAGTGGACATATAGTTAGAAAAATAAGCTAAGAGGGGAAAAATTACTCACTGACAAAGCAAAATAATCCAGTTCAATAGTGCCCAGATTTTAACATTTCCACATAAAACAGCTGTAACTTTAAAAAAAATTAAAATTAAATATGACCTAGAAGAAAAAGGAGAACTTGGAACACTAAAGAATTTGTAAAAACACAATGTGAAAGGTCAGATATTTTGAGTTTCATAACTTTGATGAATTCTGAGCCAGTGTCACGAGTGGCACTGCAGTGAAATGAGGCATTGACAAGAACTGGCCCTGCTGCTGTAGAAACATTAGAAGGGACATCGAGAGCCATGTGTGATAAAGGGGGATTGGATGGAGGAATGTGGCTCCTGGCAGGGGCATCCAGAGCAAAGGTCCTCAGCAGCTCCCATGAGAAGGCCTCTCTGAAAGACAGCAGTTCCAGAAGGGACACACAAAGCAGGGACTGGCAGGCCTGAGCCCTGGGGCATCTTAGGTGGAGCAGGAGGATTTAGACAAAGTAAAGACCTTATTACCAGCTTGCATCTTGGGTGGCAGACCAGCATGGGGAGGAGGAATGACCATGCTGCCAAGATATAGTGATCTTTGTGATGATCCCAAACAGGCAGCTGAGTTAGTAAGAAATATTATAGGCAGTTAGACAGGGCTGGGCCCTCAAAGGAGCCAGAGCAGAAGTGCAGATACCTTGCAGCCTTGGAAGAGACAATCACCTCCTGCTGTGGGCCAAATCTCAAGAAAAAAGGCAAAGCAAATACAACCACATCCTAAGGATCCACAGTCCAAATAGTTCTCTGACACCCTGAGGAAATCAGGAGTCACCATCCCAACTCATTACTGGAAGGGTCACTGCTGTTAAGTATACCTGCTTACTATGTGACTTGCTCCCCCATTTGCTCCTAATTTAATCAATTTTACCTGAGCAATTAATCTTATTGGTTGGCCACAGTTCTGTCCTGCCTTATGCCCACCTTGCAAGTTCCCATTTTCCCCACGTTGCATCCACCTACCCTCATGGTTTTACTCTATAAAAGTCCCAAAAAAGACAGAGTCCCTGGCAACCTGCTCAGGACCCCTTCTGTGTTTCAGACAGAAGCTTTCTTTCTCTCAATAAATATATTCCACTCTCAGCCTCCATTGTTCCTAAAATTCATTCCTTGATTTTAGAGAACACAAACTCGAATTGGACATATAGTAGGCCAGGAGTTTCATTCCCCTATATCAAAACCAGATTTGGGACACTGAAGGATATCTTAGGAGAAGATCCCCCATGGGGTTTTCCATTCAATAAACACTCAGTGCTCACATGCTCTAGGTTCGGAGAAACAGGTAGAAAAGTTCCAATCCAGCAAGGTAAACACAAGCATCACAAATCAGGAGGGACACCAGATCGACATGCTGGGAAGTCAGTGATTAGTGAATCATTTCAATGCAGGAAAACACAAGGGGAGTTTTAGATGAGAGGGAAGTTGCTCCTACACTAACAAGAGGGAGAAGCCAGACAATCTATAAAATCATCACTTTTATTGAGCTCATCAGAGAGCCAAATATTCCACAGAGAACTGATCCTTGCATATGTGAGAGAAAACTAGCAAGGACTGGCGAAAGCCATGCAAAGCATTAGGGAACAAAGTGCCAGGAATAAGGCGTGTTCCCACCAGTCCTGAAAAGCTCGAGAATTCACAGACATTCAGCAGGATACTCAGGAAGGAAAGTAATTAGCTTTTGAAGGGTCATTTCCCTGGTCCATCTAAAATCAAGCTCAGAAAGGGAGGAAAAAAAAAAAAAACTGTTTCCAAATAAAACACATCCCAGAACAAAGCCCAGGGATTTTAATGGGAGTAAAGAAAGATCCATTAGCCAATCATATAAAATCCTTAATGTTTACCATGCACACAAAGGTTATCTGACATACAAAGAAACAGGAAAATGGACTCATAATGGAAATAACCATCTACTGACACTAACCAATAACAGACACAGATGTTGAAATTAGCAGGCAGCAAGGGCATTAAAATAATTACTATTCATTTGATAAATTGAAAAATTAGAGACTGGAGATATTAAAAATATCCAAACTAAATTTCTAGAAGTAAAAATTATGGCTAATATGAAAATACAAAAATAATGGTTCCCACATGAAAAGATTAGTGAATTAAAGGACATAGTAATATAAACTATCTGTTACAGTCTAGATCTTGATATTTCCAAAGTTCTCCATTTTAGAAGTTTGCCTGTCAGTCTGTGATTTTGCTGGGAGGGGATGGAGCCTAGAGGAAGGAAGTGAGTTCACTGGGGACATGCCCCTAAAAGGGACACTCTCCTCTGCCTTACCACAGGCTCAAAGGCAACAAGGCTGAGGCATCAGGGTTGAAACCATTGGTCAAAATGAATCTTATCTTATAAGATTATCTCAGCTACCCAACAGGAAAAAAGTCCAAACCAAAGATGAAAGATTGAGTTTCAGTCAGCTGTGGGGCAAACACAAGTGGCCTAGTATTAAGTAGAAGACCCCAAAGCAGAGGAAATAGAGAAGAGGGATTAAATAATGACCAAGAATTGTACAAGTTTGATGAAAACTAAAGACCTATAGGTCCTAAGAAATGTAATAACCCCAAACACAAGAGATATGAAGATACAACATTATCATAATCCAAATTTTCAAAACTAGTGATAAAGAAAGAAACCTAAAATGTGCCAAGGAAAAAGATAAAAAAGAGACATGATAACAATGACAGAAACAATACAAGTAAGAAAAAAGTGATATTTTCTGAGTGCTAAGAGAAAAAAATTCTTTCAACTGAGAACTTTGTGCTATGAAAAAATAACTATCAAAAATAAAAGTGAAATAGATATTTCCAGAACTACAAAAGGTAAACGAATACAATGGCAGACCCACAGTATCTGAAATGTTTAAAGATATCTTTTACACAGAAGAAAAATAGTGACAAATAGAAATCAGGATGTATACAAGGAGATGAGGAACAATAGGAATGGTAGAAATACAGGCAAATAGTTCAGATTTCACTTATTTAAATCTATTTAAACAAAATAATAAAACATGTCCTAGGATTTATAATTTATGTATGACAAGTTCAGCATAAAGGTCAAAGGAAAAAACAGCAGTATATAGATGTCATTGTAAGTCTTATACATTATGTGGAATGATATATTGATATGTGGTAGCACCCATAGGCAGACTGTGATAAAGATGTCTACTATAAACTCTAAGTTGATCATTAAAATGAAAAAAATTATAGCTAATAGAACAAAAAAGAGGATAAAGTGTAAATAATTGAAAACCTCAATCCAAAAGAAAGTAGAAAAATAAGAATGAACAAAACAAGGCAAAAAAGCAAATAAATTGATAATAGGCTTAAACCTAACTCTGTGACTAATCATATTAAATATAAGTAAACTGAACAACCCATTCAAAGGTAGATATTGCCTGAATGGATTAGATAGCAAGACTGTCTATATACTTCCCACAGCAAATGTAGTTTAAATATAAAGAGGCAAACAGTTTAAAAGTAAAAAGATGGAAAACATTATAATAACACTATTAAAAGAAAACTGATTTGGCTATTTTAATGTTAATATTAAATTATAATTTATTATTTCTAAAACTATTTTAAAATTTTATTTTACTAATATAAAGTAATATTTAACATTAAGCAAAATAGAAGTCAAAGAACATTACTAGGGATAAAAGGTAATTTTGTAAAAATAAAACAGTTAATTCAACAGGAAGCCATAACAATCTAAATATTTCTGCCCTATAAAAAACTTCAAAATACATGAAGCAAAAATTTTAGGGATATTGAACTGACAGAAGAAAAGAATTTCCATAGTTATGGCTGGATATCTATGTCCCTCTCTTGATAACTGAATGATCAGCAAGGATATACAAATTAGACAACACTATCAGCTAATTTGATCCAACTGGTATTTACAGAATATTCCATCCCTCAATAGAAGAAGGCACATTCTTTTCAAATACACAGGGACTATTTACCCTGATAGACCATTCTGGGGCCTATAACTAAATGTAAAATAACTAAATTCATGCAAAATGTATCCTTTTACCACAACAGAATTAAATTAAAAATCAATAACAAAAAAGATATTTGGGATGTCATCAAATATTTGGAAACAGACTTCTAAATAATCCACATATCCAATGACATTGAAAAAGTTTCAGGAAGTGTTTTTTTTTTTAGTTGAATAGAAATGAAAATATAATCTATAAGAATTTATTGAATGCCAAAAAGCCATATTTCAGGGGAAATTTTTTTGTGTGTGTTTTCGAGACTGGGTCTCTTTGTACAGTTTAGGCTGGCTTTGTGCTCACTTTGTAGCCCAGGCCAGTCTCAAACTCGAAATGATCCTCCTGCCTCAGCTTCCAAAATGCTGGGATTACAGGTGTGCACCACCACACTCGGCTTCAGGGGAAATTTTTAAGACTTAGTAATTGCTTATATTAGATTAATTCCTATATCAAAAAATAAGATATCAAATCAATAAGCTCTGCTTCTACCTTAATAAACTAGAAAAAAGAAAGAAAATAAAACCCAAAGTAAATATAAGGAAGAAATGATAATGATCAAAGCATAAATCAATGAAATACAAAGCAAAATCAATATAGAAAAATTGATGAAGTCAAATATCAATAAAACTGATAAAACTCTAGCTACACTGGTCATGGAAAAAAAGTGCAATAATAGTAATTCCTAATATCAAGAATGAGAAAGGTGACACTGATGACTAAACATTCTATAGATATTACAAAGAATAAAGGAAAGCCATAAACAACCTTCTGCCAATGAATTCAACAATCCAGAAGACATGGACAAATTACTGAGAAAACAGAAACTACCAAGGCTCATCTAAGAAGAAGGATAATCCAAATAGCCCTATATCCATTAAAGAAATTGAATTTATAGTTACAAATCTTCCCACAAACAAAACTCCAGGCCCAGATAACTTCCCTAATGAATTCTACCAAATAATCAACAAAGAAATAGAAATGATTCTACACAAATTCATGTAGAAAAAAAGGAGGGAATATGTTATAGCTTAGATCAAGAATATCCCCTAAAGATCTCATATGCTCAAAGGTGGGGCTTTCAGAAGGTAAATGAGTCTTGGGGGCAACATGGTGCAGTTGAACTGATGTTAGGAGGTGGGGCCTGGTCAGAGGCTGCCGCTGAGGGTGTGATCTGGAAGGGATTGTCTCCTCTGGCTTGCCCTTAGCTCTCTGTCTCCTGGCCACCATGACAAGAACAGCTTCTCATCTGCTCAGGTCCTTCCATTTTGCTGCTTCTGTCTGGAGCCAGACGACCATCTAAAGACTGAGACTTCTGAAGCTATGACCCAAAATAAACCTCTCCTCCTTTAAATCATAGGTGTCAAGTATTGTGTCTCAGGAAGAAGAAAGTAGCTAAGACAGAATACTTCCTAATTCATTATTTGAAGTCAGCATTTCCTTGATTCCAAGAACACAGACATAAAACTAACAACCAGTTAGCCACCATTAAAATATCTGCAAAATTCTACACAAAATCTTAGTAAATCTAATTTAACACTATATAAAAAGTAAGATGTCAAGAGAAAATGAGTTGTAGTCCAGGAATGCAGAATTGGCTTAACATATGAAAACCTAATATAACTCACCATATTAACAAAAAAAACAAAAACAAAAACAAAAAACAACCCATATGATCGTGTCAACAGAGGCAAAAGATCATTTGACAAAATTCAGCATTCATATAAAAACTCTTAGCAAACTGTTAGTAAAAGGGAACTTCTTCTTCTTTTTTTTTTTGGTACCAGGGATTGAACTCACGACTACACGCTTGCAAGGCAGGTGCTTAAGCTGCTGAGCTAAATCCCTAGCCCCAAAAGGGAACTTCTTTAAACTGATTAAGGCTATATGTGTAAAACCCACAGCTAACATCATTTTTGCCAGTGAAAGACTGGTTTCTCATAAGATCTGTAATGAGAAAAGATGTCTGCTTTGTTCATATCTATTCCACATGGTATTAGACAAGAAAAAGTAATAAAAAGAGGCCATATGGGAAAGACATAAGACTTTAACTGTCATATGACACAATCATCTATATAGAAAATCTGATAGAATCTATAAGACCTACAAAAACTTACAGAATAGTAGTACTTGAGTTTGACAAGATTGCAAGAAGCAAAATTAAAAAAAAACATATTTCTATATACTAGCAAAGAACAATTGGAAATTTAAACAAAAAGAGCCATTTACAATAGTATATAAATATGAGAGATAAATCTGATAAAATATACAAAATATATAAAAAGACCTATCTTTAGAAACTGTAAAACCTTGCTGAGAGAAATTAAAGAAGGCTTAAATAAGAGATTCCCCCTTTTCATTGGAAGGAACATACTAAATTTTATTAAGATGCCAATTCTTTCCAAATTGAGTTTGAGAGTCAATCTAATCCCAATAAAAATCTCAGAGAATTTTATTTTGGAAAAAAATAACAGGTTTCTGATTCTCTTCTCTTCTATTTTATTTTTTAAGTTGCTGATTTTAAAGTTCATATAGAAATGCAAAAGACCCAGAATAACAAATGTTTTTTTTAAATGATAATGCTGAAAGATTTATCCAACTGAAAAACTTTTTACTACAAAGTTACAACAATAAATGTATGTATATATACTTCTATAATCTATATGAACTTCTATATTTAAGTTTAGAGATTTCAGTTTTGAAAAAGGTGACAAAAGCAATTAAATAAGGGAAGGAATAATCTTTTCAGTTAATAGCACTGGGACATTTAGATAACCACATATAAAAAAAGATGAAATTAGCCATTTACTTCATATCACATATCAAAATCAATTCAAAGTCAACCATGCACCTGAATGTAAAAAACAAACTGGAAATAACTCAAATAGAGATCAATAGATTAATGTAGAAATAAATCATCATACAGTTACAATGGAATGCCACTCATAATAAAAAGGAATAAACTACTAAAACAAAGATCTATGTGGCTGAGTCTTAAAATAATAATCCTGCAAAAGAAGCAAGACAAAAAAGAATACATGCTGTGACACTCTACTGACACAGACATCCAGAAAGTGGCAGAAAGAAGCTGGTGGTTGCCTGGAACATGCATATAAGCCGGGGAGAAAGACATTACAAAACCACACAAGCATACCTGGGGGGTGATGGATATGCTCACTATCTTGGTTGTGGGGATGGTCTAAATATATATATATATATATATATATATATATATATATATATGTCAAAATTTATGAAATTAGATATATGAGTTTCTAGTATCTCAATTTTACTTCAATAATGTTAAAAAATTAAGGTGACCCAACTAAGTTGGCAGGCTCAGACAGGGTAATCAAAAGTTTGAGGCCAGCCTGCACAACTTAGCAAGACCATGTCTCAAAAAAGATAAAAGGAAAAAAAATGCCGGAGATGTAGCTCAGTGCTCCCTTGGTTCAGTCCCCAGTACTGAAACTAAGGTTCCTATTTCTGGTGAGATGAGCACGCACATTCCACTGATGCAGTCATGAAACTGGGCAGAAGCACAAGGAGAAATCTGGAGATTCTGATAAATGAACAGCAAGCAGCAGGAGGACTGGGGAAGCAGACCAGAATATGAAGTCCTACCAGACAGGCAGTGAGTCACCATCTTGATCCCTCTGTCCTCTTACTGCTTGGTCCTGGACATGGGGCCAGTGTCAGGGACTGTGTGGCAGGGTCAGATTACTAACACCTCACACTTCTTGTTAGTAAATTAAAAAAAAAAAAAAGGATTCCAAAAGGACCAGAAATGAGTAGAGAAGTCATAGACCAGAGCTCCAGAAAGCAGTGTCATAGAATTGCTTATAAACTGCAAGGCTCAGCTTCCACCTGCAGCTGTGTAGCTCTTGTCCTGAACGACACATGAAAACTGACAGGTGAACTAACATAATATGACTCAAATCCTACACTGACCCTAGGTGGCCGTCAGTAGGACTATATGAATGGCACTGCAAAGGCTTTGAAAACTGAATCTGGAGTAGCACCACAGCATGTGGGCAATGAGTCAGGACAGGCAGCCAGAGCCTCACCAGGCTGACTGCCCACTGAGACAAAAATCCCAATATTTTAGTAGAATTTTTAAACAAGACTGAGACTCTCATAATCAAATTGCCCAGTAAACAACCCTAAAATATTAGACCACGAAGAAATAGGCAAATCTAAACTTGCACAGGTAAAGGCAATCAAAAGATGCTAATGCTAAGGCGATACAAATAGTGGTGTGTTCTGACCAACATTTTAGGGTAGCTTCTATAAAAGTGCTTCAGTATGTTTACTAAATATACATTCCTGAGACTGCAGGTGAATCAATCAAATCAACTACTCTATCATGGCTTTTAATAAGCTGTAATCTGTTACTGCTTCATTAAAATGTCAAAACATGGGGAAAACACAGGTGAACTGAAAGACAAACATTTTATATTTTCCTATTATTAGAGATAAGCGTGGTGCAGAATAGCATGAAGGTGGGTGGTGATGAGTTGCAACAGTCAGCTGGTAGTGATGATCTCTAGGGGGGGTGAGTGTAGGAAAACACTTACGGCTATTTTGAAAAATATTAATCAGAGCAGGGAATGCAGCTCATTGGTACAGCACTTGGCCTGCACGAGTGAAGCCCGGGGTTTGATTCCCTAGCACCACAATAATATAAAATTAAACTATATTTTTTGCGCTCTAAGGAAAACAAATATAATTCAAACTCCAGCCATCTATGGCAATTGTATCTGGTTAAATAACATGCAGTTGAATTCCAGTGGTGTGTGTTAAAGCAGGAAAGCACTAAAGTTACAGGGAAATAAAGATAAACATTCAAAAAACCTTGGACTGAGGAAAGCTTACCTGAGATGTTACCAAGGCAGAGCCAATAAGGGACTGCAATATGGAGACAGCCACAGGACAGCAGCAAGAGCACAGCCACACACGGCTCACAGAAAGACCAGGGCCAGACGTGCCAGGCGGCAATGCGACAAAGCTACCTAAAGCAAAATGGAGCACCTCTGCCCAGTGATCCCATACCTGAGAACTCTGCCCACAAGAACACAAGGTGCAGTACAACACGGCAAATGCATGACGCTCAGGGAGGAATCACTCAGAGGGTGGCAGCACAACATAGCCACACACCAAGCACGCACTGGCAAGAGCATAACGGGTCAGTAGATAACCTGTGAGGTTCCTACCAGCCAGCGCTGATGGAGGGAGGCAAGAGAAAGAAAACTGCAATTCTGAAAATAACACTGACAAAGCCATTACACGGCCGTGTGCATACATATAGACACATATGGGCCTGTGTAGCAGTTTATCACAAGTCTGGAGCAAAATATAAATGTACACTCTAGGTTGCTACCATGGGCACTAGGATTAAGAATGAGGCTGAGGCAGTGGTAGCGGGAGGGGGTCTACAAAACAACACCTGCACTGTCATCTCATTCATGCCAATGTGTACAGGTGTACATGTGTACACATAAAGGGATAGATTAGAAGATGAGCACTGAAATGCTATTGGCGGCTCCTACAGGGCTACAGTTTCCACAGGCTTCCGCTTTGTTTATTTTTAATCATTGAATTCTTTTGAATGATCATATATACACATATACATGTAACGTCAACATATACATATTTTTTGCAGTGCTCAGCATCAAATTCAGCTCCTTATAAAAACATGCTGGACAAGAGTTCTAACACTTAGTTACATCCCCAGCTCTGATTAAATACTAATTGAATAATAAAAATGCCATTTAAGTATGGCAAAATAATGTATATTTTAAAAATTAAAAGGCAAAAGAAAATTGGGAAGAAAAATATTTCATCTTTTTATTGAGAGATAATCTACATATAAAGAGCTTTCTTAAACTAACAGAAAAAAATTCTCCAGAGAAATGGGTAAACAACATAAGCAGGTAATTCACAGAATAATTATTTTATGTAGTCAACCTCAACAAGTATGTATGTATGTATTTATTTATTTGATTTTTGAGACAAGGTCTCACTGTGTAGTTCAGTCTAGCCTTGAACTCACCACATAGCTTAGGCTGGCCTCAAACTCATGGCAGTCCTCCTGCCTCAGCTCCTGAGTGCTAGGATTACAGGCAGATGCCATCATGCTTGGGGCAACAAATTTTTAAAGGAATGGAAATCATAAAAAAGAATCAGGAAATAATAATCAAACTGGAAACTTGCGATGACAAGGATTAGAGGACCAAGATTTTCATTCACTGTGGGGTGGAAATGTAATTTTTTCCCTGGAGGACAAATTGGCAATGAAAAACCTTAAAAATAAATATAGGGGACCAGAGATTTAGCTCAGCAGTGTAAGTACCTGCCTGGCAAGTGTATGGTCATGACTTCAATCCCTGGTACCAATACTTACATACATACATACATGCCAGGGATATAGCTCAGTGGCACAGTCTGGCAAGCACAAGATCCTGAGTTTGATTCCTAGTACAAAAAAATACATATAGACTTGGACTGTGAAATTTCATCTCTAGGAATTTATGCTATGGGAAATGTACCAAAACATATGCAAGAGTATGTTTATGGCATCTTGCTATATAAATTATGTAAAGCCAAAAGCAACCTAAAAGAGCGTCTATAGGGTCAGCCCTACAGCTGGACTGCACATAGCTGTTGACATGACAGCACAGACTTCCAGTTAAATGTGATGGTTGAATGTTTTAAAAACATCCAAATGAAACAGTGGAAAAATAAGCCTGGTATGGTGGCTGAGGCAGGAAGGATCACTGCAAGTTTGAAGCTAGCCTGGGCTACATAGTGAGTTCAAGACCAGCTTGTACTACATAGTGAGTCACTGTCTCAGGAAAAAACCCAAAACAATGAAATAATAGAAAAACAAACAAAAATAGCACATAACTGAAAATCTAAGAGTGCTACTTGAAAATCAGTACCACAGAAACTTCCAGAAAAGAATAAAGTACAAGAGATGACCTTAGGGCTAGACATGCAGTGGAAGACAGAAACTCAACCCCAACAGGAAAAATCAACACCCGCAGTGCTCAGCATCAAATCCAGGCGTATAATCATACCAAGACATGTAAAATAAAAACAAGGTGGCTTTATTTTGTAGAAAAAATAGTACTGTATGAATACATGTGCTTAGCAAAAAGTATGAAAAGATAGACAGGATGTTAAGCACAGTTGGCTCTAAAGGGTAGAATCATGGAGGCTTTTACTAATTGATATTTCTTTTCCATACTTAAGGAACTTCTCTGTAATAAGAAAAGAGTAACAAGTCTTCTTTACATCAGAAATATAAAGTCATCTGAAAGGTAATTGTTTTAAGTGTTAGTAAAGGTACATCACAAACTCAGGGGCATTTATAGCTTTTTTCATAAGAAACAGTCTTTAACAACCAAAAAAATGGAAGTGGTTACAGAGACACTTCTGGAAATCAGCAATTACCTGTCCAGCACAAATCTGGAAAAGAAGACAGGGGAGGGGAAAGAGGGTCTTTTTGCCTTCAGTACTGAAGTTCCTGGGTTTTGACGGGGAAGGATCCCCTTTACTAACTTAACACTTCAGAATCTTATTCCCAGATTACAAAAGTGCTACCAGAAGGTTAGTGGGATGAATATACAAACTACAGCACAATGATCAGAATGAGATCCCCTCTTGGAAATGGAAGTTGCACAGGCAAACACATCTAGGAAGAACTTCCGTCGCAAGGCACAGAAATTGGCATTCAACAAAGAACACTAACTTACGGGATGCTTGGCTGAAAGTCTGCCGGTCACAGTTCCAGTCTGATTCCACGTGGAGGAAATGGAACCCTTGATCAGTTAAAAAGAATCAGTTTAAGTCATGGCAATACTGTTTTGGGCCTTTCACTCATAACACCAACACTCACTGTTTCTCTAGAGGCCAGTGAGATGAAGACCCTGAATTCCCACCTCTGAAATGTTCCTGGAATTACAAGACTTCTGCCATGGGACCAGGGATGGGTGAAGAAGGAAGTTTCTCTTTAACCCAAGTGGAAGCAGCAATAGGATAAGTAGGCCTTATGCCACTTACAACTCCAGAGTGTGGATAAGCAGGGATGATGGGTTATGGGTACCTGAAAAGTCAAGGTGGGACTGTGAGTCACTGGCAGGGCTGTTATTTGCTGCGTAGCCTCAAACAAGTCACAGAACATCTCTAACTACAATCTCCTTGTGTATGAACTAAAACAACAACATCCATCTCAAAAGGTTCCAGAAGATAGATGTAATAATAACAGTGAAACCAAGAGGTCAGCCCCAGAGCTTCCTCTTACATGGACTATCTAGAGGCCCAACACCAGCTTGTGCTGTATGGAGAGCTGAGTTATAATACCAGAACCACAATTCAAGAACCAGTTCTAAGAATATCAGACTATTTCATCAATTACTAGAATGATAAAAGTTCTACGTGTGTCTGGACTCATTTATAAGCATGTTCCTAGTCACCATTTCTTTGTTTAAAGCCTGTTACCTTTTTCATGCAAGCTAGTAATCCATCTACAAAGGTCGACTTGATCTTGTGAACCTAAATCACAAAGACAAGAATAATCCTTTTGTTAAGTATTTAAACAGGAACAAGCACTAGAGCAGCACTTCACACAGTGCCAGGTATGTGCTGCTGGTCACCTCAGAGGGCTGTAGGTGGTGCCAATATTGAATAACAGTGGCCCACAGAGAGAGATGTCACCCCTCTTTTAAAATAAATCTGTTGTTTGGCAATAACTCTAAATTTACAGAAAAGTTACAAAGATAAGCAGATAAATAAAATCTCAGCTCAGTGTACCCTGTGTGGGCCCTTTCTAGTTCACACCCTTTAGGAAAAAGGACCAACTGGTCCTAGCATGTTGCCAGATGCAAACAGTAGGCCATAAACTCAGCAAATAATAGGACAGGGGCCTGAATGATGACAAAGCTTTCAGTGTGGTTTCTAAACAGAACCTGGGAAGTGAAGAGCAGTTGTGAGAACAGGGAACAAGTGAGTGCCAGAGGAGGGGATGGGTGTGTCATTAATCCCCTGGTGAACAGTACTGGTAAAGGTAAAATGCTGGCCTAGAGCTTGGAAACCATGGGGAAGGAAGGGGCTTTTGTGGATACTGGCAGAAGTCTCAGTTGCACTGAAGTCACAAGCAAGGACATGTCAGTTTCTTTTTTCTTTAATAATCCCTTTGGTTCCCAGTGCTCGGTAGGGCTGACTGCAGGCTTGAGTAAGATCATGTCAGGGTGTGATGAACCAGGGCTAACCTGAGAAACTGTACACTATCAGGGTGCTTTAGTAATGGTGATTTATTTATTTATTTATCGGCAATGGTGATTTATTAACAGAGACAGGGTCTGGCACTTCCTTTTTATCACAAACTCCTTACCAAAGAGTTGACTTACCTGCCTGTATTCCAAAATTATCTTGGGTAAAGGATGAAGATCTTGCAGAGAATTTAACTAAAAAAAATGAAAATATAGGATACAAAAGTCAACATTTAAAAAATGAATAACATTTTTATATACCAATAATTAACTGAGAAAGAAAAAAGGAAGATAATTCCACTCACAATAGCTTAAAAAAATTAAATACTAGGAATCAACCTAGCCATGAAGGTGGAAAACCTGTACAATGAAAGTTACATAACACTGAAGAAAGAAATTGTAGAAGACACTAGAAGATGGAAAGTTCTACCACATTCATGGATTTGCAGAATTAATGTTGTTAAAATGGTCATATTACCACACTCAATCTATAGATTCAATGCAATTCCCATCAAGGTTCCAACACTATTCAGAAAACTAGAAAAAATAATCCTAAAATTCATATGGAAACACAAAAAAACCTAGAATAGCCAAAACAATTGCATTACTTTTCCTATCCCTGGGACAAAATACCTGACATCCACAATTTAAAGGAGGATAGTTTTATTTTGGCTCATGATTTCAGAGGGTTCAGTCCACACATAGGTGGCTGCAAGGTAGAATGTCATGGAGGGAGGGCATGGTGGAGGGAAGCAGCTCAACCCATGATTGACAGGAAGCAAAGAGGGGCCAAGGTGAGAGTAGAAAGAGCTGGGGGGGCACCCTCATAGGCAGCCCTCAGTGATGCCCATCCTCCACCTAGACCCCACTTCCTAACACTGCATTCAGCTATGAAATCATCAATGGACTAATTCATTGATGAAAAGTCTAATCACTTTCCAAAAGCTCCACTTCCAATATGTGAGGCTTTAGGGAAATATTTTAGATCTAAACTTTAACAGCAATGCTGAACCAAAAAAGTAATGCTGGCAGAATCACAATATCCTATTTTACAATATACTATAAAGGCATAGTAACAAAACAGCTTGGTACTAACACAAGAATAGGCATGTAGCCTGATGGACTAGAACAGAGGACAGAAACAAATCCATTCACTACAGATGTCTGATTCTGGACAAAGGGGCCAAAAACACACATTGGAGAAAAGCCACCTTCTTTTCATGGAAAACTGGACATCCAGTTGTAAAAGATTGATGCTATATCCTTGTCTCTTACCCTGTGCAAAAATCAATTCAAAACTGATCACAGACCTGAAACTTTCCCAGGCATGATGGCACATGCCTATAACCCCCACCACCTGAGAGGCTGAGGCAGAAGGATCACTGCAAGTTTGGAGCCAACCAGGACTGCATAGTGAGTTCTAGGACAGCCTGAACAACACTCCTCAAAAAATACCCTAAAATTTTGAAACTGCTGGAAGAAAACATAAGGGAAATATCTAAGTTATGGGCCTAGGCAAAGACTTCCTGAATAGGAATTCAATAGCACGAGAAATAATAGCAAGAATCAACAAATGTGACTGCATCAAATAAAAAAGCTTTTGTACAGCAAAGGAAACAATAGTGAACAGGCAGCCCACATAATGGGAGGAAATCTTTGCCAGCTACTCTTTAGAGAAAAAATTAATATCAAAAATACATAAAGAACTAAAAAACCTTAACACCAAAAACTCAAATAGACCAATAGATAAGTGGACAAATGGAACAGACAGTTCAAAAAAGAAGAAATACAAATAGCTAATAAGTATATGAAAAATGTTCAACATATTTAGCCATTCATTAGGTTAACACAAATAAAAACTACATTGAGATTCCACCTCATCCCAGTCAGAATGACTAACATCAAAATATAAAAACAGCTGGGCATGGTGACTCATGCCTGTAATCCCAGCACTCAGAGACTAAGATTATTGTGATTTTGAGGCCATCTTGGGTTACATAGTGAGTTCAAGGCCAGGGTTGAAACCCTGTCTCAAAAAACAAAAAATAAAGAAACAAATACATTCTTCTGATGAGAGTGCAGGAGAAAAAGGTACACCTCTATACTGTTACTAGAAATGCAGTTAATACAGTCACTATAGAAATCAGTATGGAAGTTCCTCAAAAAACAAACTACAACTACCATGTGACCCTGCTATACCACTCCATGATATATGCCCAAAGGCATGAAGGGCAGCATGCTACAGGGATCCCTGCACACCTGCTTACTGTGTGTGGCATTAATTCACAGTAGCCAGGATATGGAAGCAGCCTAGGTACCCTGCAACAGGAGAATAGATAAAGAAAATGTGGTATATATGAACAATGGAGTATTATTCAGTCACAAAGAAGAATGAAATGATGACATTTTTGGGAAAATGATGGAACTGGAGATCAAGATAAGTAAAATAAGACTCAAAAGACAAATTTTACATGTTTCCCCTAATATATGGAATCTAAACAAAAAAAGATAACATGAAACTAGAAAGTATAGAGGGCTGTCCAGAGGAGTTTGTATTTGTAGTCCCATGGAAAAGTTATTAGCATTCTAGTAAGTGCAACCCGCAGTGAGAATAGACACAGATATATCTGCAGTTGTGGGGAGCCAAGGGGGTCCTAAATCCAGTTGGAACAATGGCTAACCCAGGGCCAAACTCAGGTTTTATGAATGTGTGAAGGAGGGAATGGCTCAGGGTTGAGTGACTGTGAGAATGGTGGGAAGTCTGTGAGTACTGTGGGATGGGCCAGGCAGGAGACACCACAATATCACCTCTGCAATATGCAGAGAGAGGTATGCAGAAAGAGTACCGGGTTCTGGTAACAGGCAGCCTCTAAACGTGGAGGAATCTGCACAACACAGTTTAAGGAAGTGTCTTGTGGTTTTGGTTGGCTGCCAGTTGCCACAGCTTTGAGGTCTGGTCCTTCTTCCCTGGCACATCAGGGCCTCCTTATCCAGGCTCAGCCCCAGCAAGCAGCGCAGCACTTCTCAGCCTAGCTCACACTTAGTAGAAGGGAGATATAGGTGTGGCATCACTTGCCCATCACACTGCTTTCAGGGCTATGCACTGGTGTCTGGGCTACACCCATTTGCAGTGCCTAAAGCCATTTGAGGGAGTATTTTCCTAGCCACCTCTGTATATATCAATACTCAATACTCCGAAGTTGGGCCAGGGATATAGCTCAGTGGCACACCTGGCAAGCACAAGGTTGTGAGTTTGATTCCCAGTACAAAAAACAAACTAACAAAACAAACAAACAAACAAACAAATGAAAAACAGGGAAGTAGAGCAAGAGTTAGCTTGTTTCACAGGAAGCAGTTCCATTGCCCTCCTCAGAAAGAATATTATTATTAGAAAAGATGGAAAGAATAAGGCAGAGGAGGGGGATGTAAGGAAGAATAATGGGGGATGTATAGATCACAATATATGTACATAGAAAATACTGCACAGATGCCCAATATTTTAAAAACATTAATATGCACTAATAAAAATACATTAAAAAGTAAATATATGCACATCACCAATAAATTCCTTTCAACATTTCTGTTTAATTTTCCTTACCCTAAGGGTGTGCTCTTCTCTCATTCAGTCATGTACAGCAGCCCAAATATTTCTAGCTAACTCTACTGTGCCAGAAATGCTCCCCTCCTCCCCACCAGACCCCTTAGATGATGTCCCTCCTGTCTTTACTCCCCCTCCTCCATATCTCCAAGACCAGACCCCACAGCTTCATCAGCCAAAGGTTTCTGTGCTTCCTGCACCATCCTCTCCCCCTCCCTCACCCACAGTGGTCTCTAATCCTTCCCTTGGTTTCTCTCCCCAGACTCAGATTTCTCGATCCCCTCCACCTGAGCCGTCTATGCCATCAGACGGCTCTTCTTTGTCCCCTACTCTTGCGTCACCATTTTCCCTGCCAGCTCTCCATACTTGGTCTCTTGCATTTCAGCCACCTAGCAGGCCACATAGTCCTCAGCAGCTGTCTTGCTGCAGCTCACATGGAGGAAAGCTGCCATCTTGTGGCCCTCCACCATGTGACAGTGTGCCACCATCTTGCAATAGGTAACAGGGTCAAGGGCCGCCATCTTGTGATCCCTCATCATGTGATCAGCAGCAGCTCTCTTATTGCAGATTACATGATGACAAGTTGCCATCTTGTGCTCCCTCACTGTGTCACCAACAGCAGCCATCCTGTTGTGGGTCACATGGTAACTGGTTGCCATCTTGTGTTTCCCAGTCACTTAGTGACAAGCAGCCATTTTGTAGTCGATCACCTGGTAATTGCCCACACATCCCTGCTGGGTGGTTGGCCATTAGGTGGCCATCTACATCTCCCACTCCACAGCCTTCTCAGCCTCACTCCCTATTCCTGCTTTGAAAACAGGCTGGCTCCGAGGGATTAGTTCATATTCATGTTCCTTTTTCCCTCTTCAATTTATCTCAGATTAGCCATAAATTAGGTTGCTTCTCTGTTGACCCATAGAATTATATTAGAGAATTTGAATTTATAGCTAATTACTGTGATTTACATTTAAAGGATATTTATTTGATTCTAAACACCACCCTCAGTTTACAAGAGTGAGCTCAGCTGTGGCAAGCAGCTTGAGAAGCCAATCATAGGCATAAGGCAAATACTGCTGAAAATGACCCTGGGCCTACTGCAGTGCCTGAACAAGATCTTAATTGGAATTACCAAAATGGAGAAGGTTCTTATAAAATATATAAGATGACTGAATGTATAATTGTGGGCCTTAATAAAATAGCTCACAAACATACTAACAATAATAAACTTTTAGAACAGATCCAAGAGGCTAATGAAAATCCAACTGTGTTCCTAACTTGGCTTAGAGACACCTTAATTAAGTTTACTAATGTAAATCCAGACTCTCATGAAGAGACAATTTATTCCTATTTTATTTCTCAGTCTGTTTCTGATATTTGTGCAAAATTACAAAAGGCTAAACTTGGCTCTCAAACCCCACAGGGAATGCTTTCCGTGTTTTCAGCAACAGAGAAAAAACTCAAAAAGAGGAAAAAGAAGCACACAAAAAAGAAACTTGCTAAATATCCATCTGATTTTTTAGCATGGCACTTGGGGCTCCAAATGGCCTCATAAAAACATACCTCACAAAACTTATCTTAGAACTTCACCACCCTTGGCCTCAACTTCTGCTCCTAGCTTTAGCCAAGTTCAGGGCACTTCCTGGGATCCTGCATTTTTAAGCTTTTTTGAACTCATGTATGGCAGAATGTTCCTACTCCACAATCTTCCTACCCCCCAAAGTCTCCCTCCTCTTGCTAACTACATCCCAATCCTCTCCTGCCTCCAACATTTGTTACAACAACAAGCTGATCTGTTTTCCCCAACCCTCTGATGGGACCAAACCAGATCCTCCCATATTCCCAGGAGATCCAATTTATCTCAAATCTTCTAAATCCAAAGATTACAACCAAGGTGGAGTGGCCCCTACCTGGTCTTTCTCACAACCCCAACAGCGGTCAAGGTCGCTGGACTGCATCCTGGTTCCACATCACTCAAGTTAAGCGGTGCCTTCCTAACCCTGAATCTAAACATCATCTCATCTTCTGTCTCCCACCCATCTCCATCTCACCAAGGCCCCACAGCCACAACTTTTAGGCTAAGTCATGTTTGTTATCCTATTTGGTTCCTGATCCCTTACATTCTATTAATTATTTTTACAATCGGACTCTGGGCAGTCTTTCCTAAAGACTCCCACATCATATGTAAAATTGTCTGCATTCTGTTCTACATAAAAACTGTCTTAGTTCTCTCTACCTTCAGCTGTTTAGTTAAACATGAGACACCTGTGGGTCTAGGCTCTCGTCTCCCTTATAGTGACATAGCCACAGCCCTCCCCACCCCTACTTTATAATTTCCCAAACATGATTCCACTCTCAGGCCTTATATTTCTCATACTTTTTATTCTTTCCAGCTCAACTTTTGGACCAAGGGCAAGTCCTATCTACCTACACTTTTACCCTTTCAAATGGGGGAATAATTACCTCTCATAACTTCACCCCTCCCAACCCCATGCTTATTTTTCAGATTCTACCTCACCATGGCCCTGATGGAATGACACATTAGGATTAAGGGCAATTTTCGATCCACCTTTCCTGGGTCCTTTAATTATGATAATGATATGCCTCCTCATAGCACCTTGTCTTTTTGTTTCTCCAATCTAGGATGTGAATGTTCACCAATGATAAAGTTGTCCTGGCTGAAACACCTGGTACCAGCTTCTACATGGGCAACAACCATTATCTCGTCAACATTTCTGAACCCCAACATGACACTCCCTTTCAGAAGGAAGTAGTAAGAGAGTCTTTGCCCTTTTCCTAACAATAAAAAGATGGGAATGAGAGTTTTGCCCTAGAATAAATTACAGGACATTATAGCAGTGGAAGGCCAAATCAGGGGTGCTTACCCTGATGGTCACTTCCTCTTTCCCTGATTACAACTTCCTTTTTTCCTTTCCCCATGCATGTGAAGAAAGTTCCAATCATCTCCTCATGCATCATCAATGCCCACCCTAAGCACTATATCCATTCAAAGGTTACATATACCCCATACCCCATATCCGGGGAGACAAGAAAGCCAAACCACTGCTGGTTGTGGGCTCCTCTCCACATCCTTTAAATAATAAAAAGGCCACTTTTACTTTTTCTTATATTCTGCTCCTTTATTGTGCTGGAAAACTCTAACACACACCTTTGCCGGCAATGCTCTCCAGGTCTGGATTTAGCTATTCTGGTAAGTGAGAAGTGACATCCCTGTAGTTTTAATTTTATTTCCCCTATAACTAATAAAGTCAGTCACAATTTGTGCATTTACTGGCTAACTGCATATCATTTTTCATTAAATCCTTTATCTTTGGCTCATTTGAAGAATTGTTTTCTGTGTCTTTTATACTTTTTGATTTCAGAAACTGACTCTGAACAAGATTTTTTTGGTCGTATTTATTACAAGTATCTCCTTCCCTCTGTGACTTGCTTTTTCACTTGTTTAAATACATAAACAAGTGAAAAATACATAAATACAGATTATGATTTTTACTGTTGTCTGACTTATCAATCTTTTCCTTTATGGATGATGCATTTTGTGCTCTGTTGATGAATGTTTACCTCCATCAAGATCTTTTACATATTCTCTCATGGTATCTTCTCTGGGTTTCAGTGTTTGGCTTTTGTACTTAGACACATGGCTCACATCAGGTTTGCTTCTGAGTGCAGTGTGAGATGGAGGTCATGGTGTTCAGAGAGTCCTCCTTCCTCACTGCACTCTCAGTCTCCGTCAGAGATCATGTGCTTGCTATACACATATGGAGGTCTCTTTCTGGATTTTCTATCTTAGTCCAGTGTACAGAAGCCACACTGATTTCATCTTGTCCCAGACATATCTGGTTGACAATGTCTTGGTAGAAAGTGCAAGTCTTGAAACATACCCTCAAGATAAGAGCATGAGGTTCCATACAGATGAGAAGCAAACAAGTTATATAATCTAAGCATGTGCAATATGAGTTTTTTTTGCTCTTTATCTCAATAAAAGCTGCCTGCTTATGCTGGTTGGGTGGCAGTCATTTTGCTTTATCTTTTGAGTCATTTGAGTATCTTTGCTTACAGAACCCCAGCAGTCCATTGATCTGTTTATCCTTAAGTTCTACTGATTTTTATTGATTAATTAATTCCTACTGATTCCTATTGCTTTATCTTAGTCTTAGCACTATTCAGTAGACTAAGTTCTCCAATAATGCCCTCCACAAGATTATCTTGGCTATTTTCAGTTTTTCAGATTTCCATATAAAGCTGGGAATCAGCCTGCTAATTTCTACCAAAAATTTCTGGTCAGGGTTTTAATTAGGCCTGTTCAGAATCATAAATTAACATAGAGGAGAGCTTATGATATATGATTTTAATATAATCACGTGACCCATCGTATCAGTTTCTGAATTGAGGACAGAGTTGGAGTTGTGACCACAAAAACATAAACATGAGTCAACATAGGGATTCTCAGATGCAGACACTGCCCAGAAGAGGAAGCTTACCCAAGTATAATCCAAGATACCCTTAGGGGGATGAAGTGCAGGAAAATACCCAAGAGGTTCAGGCTCCTCCTGCCTGATTCCAACATGTCACCCATTTGGTCATGCCCTTCCAGTGTGGGGGGGTCTTATTCCCAGCACTGACCGTGGATTAATGGAGGTCCCTTCACCGGCTCCGTTCTCTGTTGGGCTCACCAACCCCCGACTTCAGTGCGGCTGTGGCTCCTGGGAATGCGAGTCAAGCTGGTGATTATAGGAATCTCCTGGTCTTCGGAACTGAAAACTACTCAGCAGATAGCTATGGAAAGCTTGCATATTGACTTGATTTTAAGAGAAGATAAGTGTCTCCATCTGGCTATCTGAGTGGTATTTTAAGGTGTCATGTATTAGCTGGGCATGTTGGTGCCCAGCTACATAGTCAGTTCGCTACATAGCAAGACCCCATCTCCAAAAAAAAAAAAAAAAGTCATGTATTGGAATTAAGGAAAAACAAAATGGCCACTTAAGATGTCTGTGTTCAGCATGTCCTTGGTTTGAAGTACCATTCACTGATTTCTTACCAATATTTTCTCTCTGGATTTTATTAAGATTAGAAGTTTTGAGGAGGAATCAAAGATGGCTGATTGATAGATAGCACAATAGAAAGCCTCTTCGAGAAAAACAACTCAGATGCTAGAATTTAACACTGTGGAGAAGACCAGATGAAAGGAGACCAATTCTCATGACTCAGAAAGAAACTAAGGAAAAGAAAAATTTAAAAAAGAAGAAATGTGGACACAGGGCTGGAGCTGGGCACGCGCCCACTGCTGTACTGAGTGCATCTTAGAGTCGGATGACTCACAATCAAGCTGAGGTCACATCCCCACCGAGGGCAGGGGTTGGTGAGCTCGGGACCCTTGGGGGGAGGAGGCGCTGCAACAGGGAATGGAAACAGCAAGCCGAGTTGCAGGGACTTTGGTGAGTGCTGGGAACTGGGTTCCACAGAGTGGGATAAACAGCTAGACAACATATTGGATTTGGACAGGACAGACTTGGGTCAACAACTGAGGCGGCATCAGTCAGCAGCTCCTGGCCCAAAGTAGATTGGTGGGATCTGCTTGGACTGGGCGATGCTCCTGGTTGGGACCCAATAGCCAGGGATGAGGCTGTCCTGAACCTGTGATATCCACAGAGCACACAATAGCATGCTGAAGACATTCCCTGGCCTAGAGGGGAGGGGCCGACCCACATCACCCTTGCATGCAACTCACAGATCAACAACAGGCTGGAGAGAACAGCAGTTCCCTAGCCAGTATGCTTCAGAAAAACTGTAAGCAATATGAAAGTGTCCTGGGACCTCTGCCATTTGCCTGTCTGAAAAAAACAAGAAACATGACAAGACAAAGAAACAGCAAAAAGCCTCCAACTGCTGACCCAGGGAGCATAAGTTCAGAAGAGGTGAGTGCAGAGGAGATCGAGGGCAGCAAACATGCAATATCAGACACGGCCTCATCGGAAATAAAGAAATACTTCCGTGACCTAATCGACGAATTTAAATCCGAAACTCTAACTCAGGTGAAGCAAGATGTAAGAAGATTAATAAAAGAAACGCTGGGCACTCTTCCAGAAGATACAAATGGAAGAATGGAGAAAGCCAGAGAAAGGAGAAAAGCATTTGATGAAGAATATAAACAAAATCTAGAATACATGAAACAGATCCAAAGAGAATATCAGAAAATTGAAAACTCCATTAAAAGCTGCCAAAACTTCTTTATTGAAAGAGAAAAAAAAGCAAGTAAAGGCTAGGGATAATACAAAATTTCAAAAAAAAAGATAAATAATAAGAAATCATTAGTTCATAAATTACATATTGTCCTCTTAGAAATAGTTGTTCAAGTTACAAAATTAAAGCATACAAAGTAGATCATCAAACAGTGAGAGTGTAAATGGCTACACATACATGAGACTCTACATGTATTTCTATCCTTTCCGTATTAGAGGGAAAAACAAAACATAGCAAGACAAAACAAATTTCTATAAAAACATGAAACCAAAAAGTCGTACAAAACCACAGTACAAGGTGATCTACAATGATTACAGTGTTGTTTCTTATTATCTTCAATAGAATTGTCTATATCATCAGGCATAATTGAATACAGAAGTATAATTGAATATAGCAGTACATAAGAATATTAGTACAAATAAAACATTGTAGAGAGTATAAAACTTCAAAGGCAGGTAATAATCAAACCATAGTGGATATTCTAGTGGATCTTGTCATCTTAAGTGCAGTTGCCTATACTCTCAGACTTGATACTATCAATCATAACAGCCTTGAATAAAATCTATCAATATAAAACAGCGATCTAACAAACCAGATTTGATTACAATCACTCATGGTAGAACAGTGTAGGTTATACAGAGCTTTAGATTAAGTTAATAGGAAATTAAGGATGATTATCATATTATATCCTCTTATTTTCAGGATAAATGTCTGTGTCCTCAAATCTACTACAGGTAGGATGACTGGAACAGAATATAATACATCTAAGTAGAGTGGTATGAGTAATGTGGGTTTTAAATCCTGGTGCACTATTCACAATATAGTATATCAAGCCCATTATGTTAGAGATTCTAGCCATCCTTCTCTGCCTCATTTCTGCTATGCCATTTTTCTGCCTGTTTGTCTACTTTTCTCCTTCATTCTACTGCGTGCCCCACTCATTGAGACCTTTCTGCCACTGTCCTAAAATCCTGGTATTTTTTTCTCTCTCTCTCTAGAATGTCCTTCAGTATTCTCAGTAGGGTTGGATTGATGGTCACAAACACCCCCAGTTCCTCTTTGTCATGGAAGCATCTTGCTTCTCCATTAATTTCTAGTGACAGTTTTTCAGGGTACATCAATCTGGGCTGGAGGTTATTTTCTTTCAGGGATTGGAATACTTAGCTCCAAGCTCTACTCGATCTGATTGTCTGTGTTGAGAAGTCTGCCATGATCTTGATGGGCTTACCTTTATAGGTAATCTGTTTCTCTTCTCTGATGGCTTTTAATATTCTGTTTTTATATTGAACTTCTGGTATCTTGATTATTATATGTCTGGTTGTAGCTCTGTTTTGGTTGTAGGTGGCTGGGGTTCTGCATGTCTCACATAAGCGAATGTCATTTTCTTTTCCCATGCTTGGGAAGTTTTCCTTAATTATTTCTGTGAATAGCCTTTGTAATTTGCCTGTTTGTATTCCTGCTTCTTTGTTCACATTTCTTATTCTTAAATTGTAGATTCTCTTGTCATCTTCTAGCCTTTGCATTGTTACTTCCTGTTTTCTTGTTATTTTTAAGAGATCTTTCCTTTCATGATCACACATTGCAAACTTGTCTTCAAGTTTTGATAGTCTATCCTTAGTTTCTTTTAAGGAGTTTTGCCAGCTTTCAATGGAGTTTTTAATTTCCTGGTAGTCTCTTTGAATCTGCTTCATGTATTCTATATTTTCTTTATATTCTTTATCGAATGTTTCTCTGCTTTTTTTTGTGTTCCTCCCTTCTTCTGTCTGTATCTTCCTGAGAGATGCTT